>VXBC01005000.1:1096522-1272070 GCA_013399945.1 Ploceus nigricollis | reverse complement strand
GGGGAGCACACAGTGGTCGTGGGGAGCGGCGGGAGGGAGGGGGGAAAAATATTCTCTCAAAAGGGGGTTGCAGTTGTTTTCTGAAAAGAAAAATAAAGAATAAAAACCAAGCAACGAACCAACAGAGCAAGCCTTTTGTTTAAAGCCGCCGGCCTGTGGAGCCAAGCGGGCTCCGCCGGGAAGAGCCGCCCGACAGCGCGTCCAGGAGCGCGGCCGGGCCAGGGCTGCGCGGCCGCGGGGCAAAACTCCTGCGTGCTGCCTGAGAAACGGGCAAACAGCGGCAAATATCCCCTTCTCCCGCCCGCGAGGCCGGCTCGGAGGTTCGACGGGAGTCTTTCTAGGCAAACCCCCCGCGGTTTTTACTCCCCCTTGGAAGCGATGTCGAGGGTGGTCCCCCGAGGGGTGGGTGCCCTTTGCGGCAGCCCACGCTGTGCCCCGCGGCTCCCCGGCGGGCACCGCGCTGCTCAGGGACCGCCGCACTTCTTCCTGAGCTGTGCTGGCACAGCCGGGCTGCGCCACGGGAACCCCCGGGGCCCCACTGCCACTCTGCACAGCCCGCCCGCCCCGGGCCTGCGGGGATGGTCACCCGGCTCTCGCTGCTCCCTTGGACTGCAAAGCACAACAAAGAATGTTAGGTTTTAAAATCTCTCAAATCGTGCCTTCTCGGTGCCTTTTCAAGGCAATGTGACTGAATAATGCGTGTTCCCCGGGTCTGCGTTTGCCACCCCATTTAGATAACATCTGTGATTTATGTGCAAGCTGAATATATAGGCTGAATTCCCAAATTCCTTCTGAAGCAAATAAATCCTCCTCCTTCAGGACATGGGGTGAGCAGGGCCAGAGCAGGGATGTGATGATTAGCCCTGGCTCTGCAGAGTTATCGCTGGTGTCCTGCACATCCTGCTGCTGCACAGCATCACTGGGGAGCCAGCCCCGGGCTGCCTCAGGTTGTATGGATGTGTTTGCAAATATGGACCTGTTCTGTGCCTCTAAAACAAGGCATTTTTTTACTCCGTGAGAATAAATGCATTGTTGTGTTTAAAGAGACTCTTCTCTTCTGATGAATGCTATAGGGAAAGCTGTAAATAACAGATCAGGACTTTCGGGGGAGAAAACCCAGTGTCCTCCCTCACTCTTGTGTTGTACCAGGCAGACAGTCCCTTTCGTGGTGCAGTCCCTTTTACAAGCAGTGTCCAGATACCTGGCATACCTTTGGATTTGGGTCCAGGTTTGGATTGCAGACACTGTGGCTCACACTCCATGGCCTATGTCCAGCTGCTTATTGGGGTGGGTCACCTCCCGTGGCCTCCAGATGATGCTGATGCCAGTTCCTGCTTGCCTTGAGGGAACTTAGATGTGGTGTGGAGGGGATTTCTCATTGCACTTATGATCATTCCTGTCATGGTGGCTGAAAGGGATTCTTTCCAACAGTCAAGTCAAGAGGATTCTGCCAAGTGAAGGGAACTATTCTGTATTTGGTGCAGATTTATATTTTAAATGGAGAAAAAAACCAAAAAGGGAATAATATGTTCCGGTTTTGAAGACTCATTTATTATGAGCCTTTATGAAATACGGACTCATTTTTTAAATTTATAACAAAGGGCATCCTGGCTATGTTTCTAGCAGCTATATCAAAGAGTAACTGCACTTCTCATTTAAAGCTACTTTGAAAGAGATCACATGTAATAGGTATTAGGATATTAAGAGTGTATATGTGCTTTTTGCTTTTTAATTTACACATCCAGCTTTCCAGTTCTGGGATGCCATTAATGTTCTTAGCCCAGAATTACTCTATTTAAAGAGCTAGGTTTTCTTAGCTCTTGCAACAACATGGGCTTTATGAGATTTGAGTGGGCAAATCTTGCCAGAGCATTTTTACTCTAAGAGCTTTTGTTTAGAGGAAGGTATTGGTGGCTCAGATCTCACAAATGTGTTATCTTATTTTGAGATTTAAATAGTTAGTAGTTAGTGGCTGCTTTCTTCTTTTTTATTTTTTTTTTATGTGTAAGATAAAATACAGGGCAAGTGGCATGGTTTATTTAAATAAATGATGACACAAAGTAGCTTGCAAACTAACCCTTACATTGAGCAGTGCCATTGCAGGCTTATTTCTGATGAATCATCAGATCAGATAATCCACAGCATGTGGATAAAAGGGGGCACAGGACTCAGAACTAAACCCAGAAAGCCATGCTTGGAAAAATGCAAAATGTGAGGTTAATGTTGTATTAAAGGTAAGACCTGAAAAGAGCATGGCAACACGCTGCCCCCCAGCAGGGATTTTTAGCCTGGCATTTTTGAAAGGACCAAAGAGATGTTCAAAGGGAGTGGAGCAAAATATCCCTGAAGGGGCCTTTGAAAATCCAAACTTTAGTAGTTTTGTGGGACGCCACATTAATGTGAGATTCTAGCTGAAGAAATGTATTTTAATTTCAGAGTAGCAGTTTTGCCCATTTACGTCAACATTTCCTACTTTCTTGGAGGGGGAAGTTCTGCTCCTGAATAAATAAATGTTATACGTGTCCCAGAACGGATGAGATTTTCTCCATCCCCGGGAGCCAGGATGCCACACCCAGGGGCAGTGTCGGTGGGCAGGCTTTCAAAGGCCTCTCCAACCCGGCCCTGCTTCTGCACCTCTAGCTTGGACTCAGAAGTGCTGGTGAGTGTCTCATACTGCCACTTCTTGGATGCACCAGGGAAAGCCCCTGAGGGCCTTTTGCTGGGGTTTTGTGCATGTGTCGTTGGAAGCCTTATGCTGAAAATGTTTATTTCTATTTCTACTTGATTGTACAGTACAAAATTAGTATCTGGAGCCCCATAAGTATATGAGGTGTTTTGTAAAGCAGTCACCCTTTTACAATAGCCCTTGGCTTGGCTCTAGCTTGACCTGTTTTGGAATTCAGCATACACCAATTGATATATTCTGCCAAATATATAATGAACATGCAGAGCTGACTGTGCACCAGTGTTTCCTTCTGGCTTTTGAAATGGCGATCGTTCCCCTTCTGTGCTCCCAGCGAAATCAAAGCATCTTGTAATCCTTTGCTTGTTTTTAAGTGACAGTAGTCCTCTGTTCCCTGACAAATATTGCCAGCAGAAGCCTGGTAGCTCCAGACAAGGTCCTTTGAAAGAGGTGGGAGGGGAGAGAGGCTCTGCAGGCAACTTTCCAGCAGCAGCTGTGCACTAACGGCATGGGAGTGTGGGAGGCTACTCCCGGGTTAGCAAGACAGTTCAGCAATGCAGTGAATGTGTGCTCACAGTACATGACTCCTATTTACTTTTTTTTAATTCCCTGACCTTTGTCTGACCAAATCCATCGCCAAAACGCAGCTGGATGGGGAGGGGGAACAGCAGCCGGGCTGTACCAAGGATCTTGCTGCGCTCCGTGAAACATGCGGCACTCCCCCAGGGAAAATGTTTAAGGCAAGTAACGAGGTGGCAAATTTTCTTTCTTGCTGAGAAAGTTATTTGGAGTTGGGTCTTATTTTACTGTACCATCTCTCACTTCCCATGGAAGTAAGTGCCATTAATTTGCCTGACAGAGGTATTAAACTGTAACAGCTGAATACCAGTCAAAGGCAGCACTGTTTGATAGGGAAGTGCCAGAGAAAGAGGAGTTTGCAGGAGTCTGGGGTATTGTTCAGAGCCTTGTGATCTCAGCATCACAGCTTCACAGTTTCAGGTCTGGTAATGATCTGAAAATACAAGTCTTCATGGTGACTGGAAGGCGGAGAGGCACAACCTACAGGGACAGCAGTTAGGGCTCACATTTGGATGAAGAGCAAGATCAGTCTGAGTTGCAGCTGGCCATTTCACCTTCAGCTCCATTTTCCTTTGAATGGGTCTCGTGGACTACTTGTGTCCATGTGCAGGGGAAACAGGCAGTTTTGGCTTGAAGTTAAGAGTTTCAGAAAGACTCTCTAAGACCAAGGGAAGTAAAGAAATGTGAGCAAAAGTTCTGCAAGTTGTCAAGGGAGAACATCACATGCAAGGAGATTTCAGTCAAATCCTGCAGACCCCGAATCATAATTGTGCTGGAGCAGGGACCTACAGATGAGACCCTGTGCTGAAAAAGAGCTGATGAGGGATGACACTAAGGACAGTGTGGGGTAGAGGAGAAAACTGTAAGTGAATGGTGTCACTTAAAATTCCAAAATTCCCTGTGTGGTGCCACTCTGAGTCTCCCAGACCGCTTGTGGTTCCTGCTGAGCTCAGCCAGGGCATGGATGCTCAGGCTATCTTCAAGTAAGCCTTGTCTAAGGAGGAGAATGCTTTTTGCCCTGCTGGAGAAGGGTGATGAGAGAGGGGGACCCTTTAGGCTGTCTGGGCTATTGCAGAGGGTGGAAGCAAGGGTTCAGATTGTGGCCCTTGTTGCTCATCTGCCAGGTTACACCATGACTGATCAGTCAGCTTCTGGCCTGTACATCTCCACAGAAAGCTGTGCTTTCTCTCCTGTTTCTACCTTGCCTCCTCTGCTGCTTTATGCTGTTCAGGAGGAAGGAGCAGCTGCAAAACTTGCACGTCTGGGTGAGCCTCCAGTCGTCAGCTGAGCCGACAGTCCTTGCCCACGCAGCAAGGCTTTTCGACAAAACAAGAGACTCCAGATAATAATACTCTTCCTGGCTAAAAGACTTTAATAACTTTTACTAACTTCAGCACCTTTTTAAACAATGTGTAATTAAATTATGAAGTTTCTTGCTGCAAGATGTTATGGAGTCTGACAGGATGAATGGATTCAGAAAAGGATTAAGCAAATTCATTTTGTCTATGAAACAACTGGTTGGATACAACTTCCAGCTTAAAAAGTCCCTGAACCTCCAATTGCGGGCAGTCATTCCAGGCACATGGAAGGTGATGCAGCAGAGGAGTGCAGACTGGAAAATAAAAATCTGCAGAAAATTACTCAAATGCATGCTGTGATGGAAAAGTCAGAATCTGAATTTGCAGCATGCCGTCAGTCACTGGCCTCAAGCTATAACCAAGATTGATACCAGCTGATGTATGCATGTTGATAATGAAATAAAACTTTCCCTGCTTTATTTGTCTGTCCCTTGAGGAATTCAGTTTTTCAGACCTCTCTCACAGCCAAGACTACTTTTTATTACATTTATTTATGTTTGCTGGCTGTGAAGCATCTAAATAGTGTTTCATTAAAAAAAATCTTTATACAAGAAAGATCAGAAGCGTTCCGTGGTATTTATTTTCCTTTAAAGAGGGTATCTTTGGCATGCAGACAGGCTGTGGCTCACCATTATAAGTTAGCAAAGGATCATCCATGAGATATTAGCCATAACCAGAATAATATTAGATAACTAGAAAAATTAGTTTTTAATGGGATCTCGTTTCATATAAGATATATTATTTTGAATTTCAGTAAGGTTTTCTATTTTTCCTTGAATGCAAACAAACACCTTGTTATTTTGAGTTCTATTCCTCTTAAACACTGTGCATTTAGCCCTGATATGGGCATAGGATTCACCAGATTATTCTACATTAGAAGAGTGCTATCTTTAGTGAGAGCAATTAAGGCAAAGGGGCTGCAGGCCAAAGCACTGGAGCTGTAAAAGGATAGCAGAAGCTGTAGATTAAGCTGTATATTAATTACTTGGTTCCCTACTTGGAGCTATGAACAGTGAATTCTTTAATTTAATGTTGCATTTTTTAAGGTAGTTTGTGGTTCACTAAAACCCAAAGCATCAGGAGGTTTTGCAGGTAGATATTAAAATGGTGAAACTACTACGGGTGTTTTGAAAAAAACAGCTGAAACAGACTCCAGGGGTGGTTCCAGAGGGAGGGTGCCGGGCAGCACTTGGAGATGTCCAGGTACGTTGCTTTATGCAAGCCCTTGCACAGGGCTGCAATAAGATGGAGTTACTCCATCCACACCCTGACCTGGGCTGTGGAATTGATGTTGTGTGAATGAATGTCTGGTTTGGGCAGGAAGGTCTCCCCTCCTGCTCCACTCTATGGTTTATGGAGCTGCCCACACAGCCCCTGTTACACATGGTATGCTCTCCAAATTAACAGGTTTCTGCCCCTGAGAAGTTTATGCTCTGGAGGAAGTTCATATCCTTCAACTTATTTGAATTATCCTCATCTAGGGAAATTAATTCCTTTGGCTCATTCTCATCTCTCAGAAGCTCCTTGTCCCCTCAGTCACAATTTTGTCTCCCTTGTTACTGCTGCACATCCTCCCTGTGGACTCTTCGCACAGCTGGGGAAGCCTGCAAGATCCCCTGGGGCTGCTCCTGATTTCCTGCCAGGCACCAGGGCAGCTGCCTCTTGCCCAGTGCCCGAGCAGGGGAGGGGGCCCTATTGATGCTACTTTGTTCAGTTGATCTGGGGCTTGTCAAACATATGTGCCTTCAAAAGTCCTGGCTCTGACCTGGGAAACAGGTGGCACCTTATTAGCCTTTTCAAAGGGAGTTCTCCTGATCTGCTGTGTAATTTAGGCTCCCGTGTTAAATATAACTCAGTGTGGAGCAATGCCTGTAACCATCGTGCTGGGGCCAGTGCCTGCACGTCAGTTCAGTGGGGCTCTGCACAAATGCAGGAGCTCCCACTGGGCATCCTCCCACCAGGCTGAGGGTCTCTGCCTGTGGTGGCTGTCATCTGTCAAGCAAGGAAAGGATCCTTTGTGCCTTACTCCCATCAAAAACACAAATACCCATTTATTATATGGTAGAGGAGGAAATGGCAGCAGCAGCAACACTTTTCACACTGATTCTGAGATCCATCCCTACCACAGAGCCATAGAATCAATGAGGTTGGAAAAGACCTCTGAAATGATCGAGCCCAGCCTATGACTGAACACCAGCACATCAACAAAGCCATGCCACCAAGTGCCACGTCCAATCTTTTCTTAAACACCTCCAGGGACAGTGACTCCACCACCTCCATGCATAGCCTATTCCAGTATCCAAATTCCCTGATAATAGACATTAGTGTAATGTAACTTAGTAAGTGTGTAATAGTTAACATTTTACTTCTCTGCCCCTTTTCTTCTGTCAGGAGCCTAAATACCAGCCATCACCTGGGTGATGTGGAAAAGGCATGGCTTGAGATTGACCCGAGGGCTGAGCTTCCTTCAAAATTGCTGTGGGGCCCGAGGATCCCAGAGAGAGACATGGGCTACCATCAGGCCAAGGAAGAAAGAGTCCGTGTCCCAACAGGATTGTTGGAAGTGGTTTCCACAATCTCTCCCTGGAAAGGCAAGAGGCAGCCAAAGCAGGACATTTTATTTGTTGTTGCCTGCTTGCCCTGCCTGAGTTCAGACCACATAGCTGTGGGACAATGTGAGCACACCTAGCTGGGCTGGTGTGTTGGCTGCGCTTTCCCTCAGCAATGAAAGGCTTTCTGCTCTGCAAGTTATTGTGCTAGGCTGTGCCAGTTTATCCCAGGAGGGATAAACAGTCCACCATCTCTGGAAACAGTCCACCATCTCTTTTGTAAAAGTCAGTAGGTCTGGCCATTCACACACACCAGTATAACCAGAAGGTGTTATCAGCAGGCATTTTTCAGGAATACTGATTTATTTAATTGACATAAAAACTATAAGGACAGCTCTCTAAGTTTGTAAGGCTTTAAAATCTCAAACCAAGTGAAATGGTTTGAAGAACACAAACCTGCTCACTCAACTCTGTCAGCCCAGCTCCTCTCTCAGAAACCCACCTCTGCTGAATGCAGCCTGGAAACACGTGATTTACAGTCCATGATGAGCCTTTGCTGATGCTGTCCTGGGAAAGGTGAGAAAAGCTCTCCATAAAGCTGAAAGAGCCTCACAACAACTACAGGAGCCATTGCTCCTTCAAATTTCATAGCACCTTGCACAAGAAGCTCTGTCAGATGTGGTGGCTATGGAGTAGTGCATGCAGAAAAGCTGTGAGCCATTTGGAGCAAGAAAACCCCATAAGACACCTGAGAGTATGATGTCACATGGAAATATCAGGGGCATTCAACAGTAATTGCACCTGCATGTTATTTATCAGCCACGTTTTGGGTTGTGTTGGCCTTTTTCTTTATGTGCATGAGGACCTGCCCCACTTCTCCATTGCTACCAAATTCTTAAGTTGTTTGACAGGATTTGGTCAAGTACACCATCCCATCAAGTTTGTGTGGGTTTTTCTGTGTTTCAACCTAGAAGTATTTTTTTTTCAGCAAGATTTTGGAGCAAGATTTATTTTCAGTTTCTTTGAGGCAGTTTGGAGCCAGAAAGGAACAAAAAAGCCTCCAAACACCAAAGGAAATGGTGCCACTGAACAAAGGGTCTCTTGTTTGTAAACTTCCATTTTAAAGTGTTGGTGCATATTCTACTGGAACAGTTTTTCATTTTTCACTTATACAGCCCAATGTTTTAAATACTAACCTATTCAAGAGTCAAGTGCTTTTTAGGGCCCTTTGGAGTGTCTTTTCAGTGCTGTGTCTGTTTCTGAGAAAGCTGAGCTGTCTTCACTCCTGTGTATCGATCCTCTTAGATAATGTATCCAAAGAGAAAAAGGAGAGAGTGTTTCAGTTTGCAGAGAAGCACAGCTGAAGAGACGGAGCTGAATCTGTCCTGTAATCTGTCAGCTGCAGAACCTTCATCACTGAATGATCCTCACCTCATGTTTCTTTCAGCACAAGAGCAGGACTCTATTTCAGAAAAATATCAACTCAGGAACAAAATAAATTTAAAAAAAACCAACAACACTCTCTTGCTCCCCCCTCAATTTTCCTTTGAATCTAGACGTGGTCTAACCAGGAGAATTTTTTCCCCTGCACTTTTACCTTAATATTTCTGTCTACATTGCTGTGCCTCTCTCTGCCGCCAAAGCTAAGTGTTTGCTGAATTAAATAAACCATGCTGCATTGACAGAGCTTGTGAATGCTGCTATTGTCACCAGAATCCCTTTTGCTGGTCTGACCCCAAATCCTAATGCCAACTGTGGTGCAGTCATAAGTGAACAAGAATCGATCATGCTGACAAGACTAAGAGACTCTCCAAAAGGTAATTTTATAGGCTGGTTTTGTCACCACGTGGCAAAACTTTGGATATGTTACATCTGGTCTTGTTTGGAATCACTCCTGTCTGTCAGAAAAGGTTTTTTAAAGAAGTAAATGCTCAACACATTCAAGAAAAGCTCTTGTCATATGGCTAAAAGCCCCCAGGTAATCATTTCAGTTACAGGGTCATTAATAATATTGGATTTAATGGATTTCCAGTGTTTGCATAATGCAATAGGGGATCCACAAGGAAATGGATTGTTCCTATCTGTGTTGTGGAGAAGAACTTAGGGCTGATGCAATATAAAGTCTCTCAGATGAAAAATTAGAGTAATTTCAGACAAGATCGTTTCTTAAGTCCTGAACAGGAGAGGTCTGAATTTTCAAAACAGAACTGTAATAATTAAAGTCTCCTAATTTTGCATGTCTTAACTGCCTACATGCTGTTGTATATTCCAGAACCACATATTACTGAGAAGTTCATATAAAATATTGGGTCTTCTCTCTTTTGTGTGAGGTCTAGAGACAAACATGTCCAACTTAGAATCCAGTTGGTCTTTGTCAAACTACCCAGGAAAAGAACATCCCACCTCAATCCTATGTCATTATTTCCTCTGGCTCCTGTTGTTACTTCTCCTTTTGGACATGCTGAGCAGCAGCTGCAGCAGAAGAGTTGCTTTGGGTGGTTCTGGTGAGGAGCTGATAGCCCAGACCAGTATTGGGGTTCCAAAAGTGGTGTTGACCTGTGGGTTTCAATTTCTCTTCCAACACATTTGCATGAGGCAGCACGATAACCCTTTTTAGCAATGTTTTCCTCTTCACTTTGTCTTCCTTTCTGACAGTATAGCACAAACCCCTCGATGTGGCTGTACAGAGAGCTGCTGCATGAATGACTCAAGCTGTCTGCAGACATTGTGTTCCACTGACACGCATCCTCCCCTGAGAACGAGGGTTTCTCCCAAAATGGGCACTCCCTGTGGGAGCTTTACAGAAATAAGGAGAATTTTCTTCTTCCACCTTAAGGCATGAGGAGAAGTGTCATAGTCTGTAATATTTTTAGGTTTGTAAGCAGAAGCTCTGGGCCATCAGGGCTTGCTCTGTTCTGGCTCTGGTGTCTCGGAGGATTGCAGGAGCGCCAGCTCTCGTGAGCTTTGGAGGCAATGCAAGAGCGTGGCAGGAGGAAATCCCTTCCTTCCTCAGCCAGGGGAGACAGAGACCTGCAGCTTTTACAAAATCTCTTGTTCAAACAGTGATGTCAGCCTTGCCATGGCAGTGATCAGCAGAGCCCAGGTTACCGTTTGACTCCTGCTATGCAAGCAGAGGCTAGTACAAACCAAACTGATAATTCACATCCACCAGAAGCCAGATTGCACCTCAGAAGTGACTCTTTAAAAGCTTTGGAATAATTATTTCACCTGTAGTTGGAATTTTTTTCTCCAGGCTTGACTTACAGTTTATAAATATGTGAGACAGGCGATTGGTAATTCAGTTTATAGTTTGTATGAACCCTGAAGCTTATGTCAATGCTGTTATCTATTATAGAAATGCAAACATGCTCTTTGATGTGTTATTCTCAGTGACTTGGGAGGATAAAGACGGAATACTCTATGGGCATTTGTAAAAGAAATTCAGAAATTGCAAGTCTACTAGAACCTAACAACATATTTTCATTTATTTTTTTCTCCTTTGCAATACGCTTGATTACAGTAACTTAAAAACAAGAGAAATATTGCATCCATCTAGATTTCTGCAGTAGGAGAGCCCAAACCGGCTCCCCTGCTATGCCAAAAGCCCTTTTTTGAGCATGCCAAACGTGTTTTCTATTATAGCAGAAGGGAAATTTGGTGCCACAGATGTAGGATTTATTCTGTTGGACAGATTTCCTTGCTATAGGAGCACCTCCTGCTGGCTCTGCACTGTGCTGCCCTTGACTGTTTATGCTTCCCAGACTTGGGAAAAAGGAAATAAAAAAGGAAGCCACGTGAGGTTTCTGGAGATAGAGGAAAATGGTCATGGTGGGACTAGTTCTGCTGCTGTGAAGGGTGATAGGGAAGGCCCCAGTGACTGACACTTCCCAGTCTGCTGCAGATACATATTTCTTGAGTCCCGAGTGGGGTGTTGGCACTGCACTAACTCGGTTCAGGGGTAACACCCTGTCTGCTCCTACATGTCTGCTGTGACCCAGCTGAATTCCACAGAACAGCTGGCAGTAAAACTTGGTAATAAGGAGGTGAGAGAGAGCAAAAAGACATTGTGTTGTACCTGGTAGCTTCCATTTGTCCATGAAAAATAGCTCAGAATGCTTTTCCACACAAAATGCCTTTTTTTTTCCCTTTATAATAATGTATAGTGGCTTTGTGGTCATTTTAGTGAATTTTGTTTGAAAATATAAAAGCAATATATTAATATGTCCTTTTTGATTACTGCCACAATAAGCAGCTTCAGTGGTTTTTTTCCAAGCAATTTCTTCCTTGAAGGTTTGTTTTACTTTTTTTTTTTTTAGAAGGCAGTTCTAAAGTAGCTTTAAAAAATAAATAAAGTCAGCCTACAAATGATATGTTAAAGCTAAGTGAAATAAGCTAACCTGACCAGAGTACTTTTCTTCCTTGGGAAACTAAACCAGTTGAAAATACTTGCTGTCATTCTGATGCACAAGAAAAATAAGTCCAAAATATCAACATTTTCCCCAGAATGAGCACACTGCCAGCTCTGACATGTTTCCTTTGGTGATCAAAGCTCTTGGGATGGCTAGAGATGACATAAAGAAAACGTGGTTTGTTCATTTAAATGCAGTGGGTGGGGAGCATGAGAGAGCAGAGTGTTGTAGGGAGCAGGACTCAAACATAAAATGAGCAGTAAAGATCTGTTCATCAACGCCTTTTCCTCGTACTGAGCATTAGCATTGTAGCAACACTTAAAGGCTCCCGTTATTGTTATTCCTACAGTCTATAAAAGGGCTGCTGATATAGGCACCAGTGAACAAGCACAAGGAGACACAGACCTTGTCTCTACAGCAGTTAAACTTCTGGTTTACAAAGGGACAACCCATGGTTTATTAAAAAAGCATTTTCTTCTTTACTGCCCTATTTTAATATTTGACACACCCTAGTGAAAACCCAGCAGGCTGCTGCAGTGCCATGCTGTGCCCTGTTGTCATGCCCTGTCTGGCCGTGTGTGCCCGCCGGCTGTCCCTGCAGCCCCTCCCTTGGTCGCTTGTCACTTGGGGCTGGCTAGCTGTCCCTGGGGACGGTGCCACCAGGGTGAGCAGCAGGGCTCAGGTGACACCCATTGCAAACGCCCAAGAGTCAGCCCGGGCAAATGCTCAGCCGGGACAGCGCTCTCGGTCCTACATCCTGTATGGCACACATTTTACAGGAAGAAAAACTGGGAAAAAAAATTCGGAAATACTGTAGAAAATGGTTTAAAACTTCTCTGGAACTACTTTGGTAAATCTTGCTGCTTGTAAAGCCAGACTCCTTTTATCTCATAGGAACTGAAAGGCAGAAGAAAATTATGACTAATATATTTTTAAGAATTAGAAAAAATTACCTAACCCCACATATTTGGAATATCAGAATATTACCATTTAAGGCTGTGATTTTTAAAAGAGCTTATGGGATTGTGGCACCCAGACCTACTCCTGCCCCCATGGAAATGCATATTAATTTGCTATCAACTTCCATGCGAGGGATCAAAACTCTTCAGCTCTCACTGAATTTCCCTGGGAGGTTGGTGACTGTTGCAAAAATCCCAGCTCAAACCTCCTCACTGTCACTCTCTTTTCAGTGGAAATTCAGTGACTATTGCAAAAATCCCAGGCTGAGCAACCCAATAACTCCTGGCTTTCAGGGCAGGAAGCAAACTCTGCGCATCCTACCCAAAACCAGCAGCAATCTCTCTTCTCCAGTTCAGAGGGGTTTGACACTTTTCCCTTTTACATCCCTTATGCTGGACAAATAATGACCTGATTATTGAGCCTGGTGGTGATCAGATTGTGATGAGTTTCTATTATTTGGGCATTGAGAAGAATCCATGTCTGGGCAAGAGAAAGCAATCCTTGATCTGGCTGTAGCGATCCATTTCTGTTAAGTTTCTTTCATTACTGTTTGAAAGGTGTCCAAAACCTGGAGGTCTCATGAGCTGGGCTAGGGTGTGAAGGTGGCTGGGGCAGTCATAAACACACATTCCCAGCCCAATTTGGCTGTACCAATCCATCTGTACAATTTGTCTGCTCTGTGTGTGAGGGTGCTGGCATGGGGTGCACACCCTGCTGCGTGTCACACGTGCAGTTTCTTCTGCTCGCAGGAGAAACAAATCTGCTTTACACCAACAGCTCTGGATCTCTGCTTGTTTGACAAAAACACTGCTTACAAACACATAAACCAGCCGTGCTTGCCTGTGCTCTCAGAGCAATGGTAATTACATCGATTTTTGGCCAGTCCTGTCATATTTATCCATCAAATTGATTAACCTATGTAATGAGTACAGGACTGTGACCAATACTGACCCCACATCAAAGCCTGATATTGCTGCAGTGTGCTGACCTGAATTTTAATTGTTCAGTAGGTTTTGTAATTAAACCATAAATGTGCTAAAGAAGAGATTAGGCATTTCAGCTAGCAGTGTATGTATTTTTTCCCAGGTGTGCCAATTGTGTACATTATAAAATGTCCAATGTCTGCCTCAATACACAAAGATCTAACAACATGCCATTTCACAGATGACTAATGCTTCTTCTATTTTTTTTTGCTTGATATATTAAAATATGGAAAAAATGTAATTTGCATCCTAAAATTTTCTATATACAGTATCGTGTAGCACTAAAGCTCTTGCATAAAGGTATATAAATAAATCAACAATGAATAAATTTGGACTTCAAGCCTCTGTGAAGTTCCCACAGGCTTGTACACTTGGTCCTCAGAGTCCAAAAGAACTACTGCAGACAGATGTGTTTTTGTTCTTCAGGATCATCAGTGTGGTACATCTGTTGCTTCAGCCAGTGGCTATGCCAGACTTGAGAGAAAACACGTTGCTCATTAAATGAAGACAACTATCATAAATAAACGAGAACATTTGGAAAACTACCCATGCCTCACTTTTGTTTGAAAGAAATTTCTCTTTTGGAAGTTCTCGCAACATAAAAGAGAGGAACTGCACTGCCTCATTCCACATGATTCTTTCCTCTTTCATTTTTCTGGAGAAAAACACGTGTTTCAACATCTGGGTTTCCAGCAAATGTTGCCTCCTACCTCATGCGCCTGCTCCTTTGGCAAGGAGAAATCCAATGTCTCTGTTGGTGCAGCTCCCTGCTTTATATTCGACCACACAGAGGAGATGGAACTAGAAGGAGGTGGGTTAATCTGGAATTGGGTGGGTTGTACTAGAAGGGAGCAACTGGGAAGAAGATCCATCTTTCATTCATAAAATTTTTTTTGAAACACATGGGGAGAATTAGGAGTTACATTTTCATCTTGATGGGCTGGGACTTAGGAGCCTGCCTTGAGATTTATTCAAGACCATGAATCTGGTTTGAAACTGTTCTTCTTTGGTGCGCTTGTACTTCTTCCATCTTCCTGTGATTTATTCCATCTTCCTGTGATGGGTGTCACCAGGACTCACAAAAGGTGATTGACTCTGTGGGTTTGATTGTGATCAGGGAGCTTGGCTGAAGGAAGAGCAAGACCAGGTTTCTTTCCTACAGGAAGACTGTGGTGCATAAAGAATAATGAGGGCAAGATGATAAAATGTGGCAGGTTTGGGGAGCAGCAGTCTGAGACACAGGCTATTTGTCTCATAGATTTGGTAGCCAGAGTTCATCTAGAATTGGCAAAAAAAAAAAGTAGTCTTCTACTGATACTTGGAAAAAAGTATTGAATGCAGATATGTAATTTACTGGAACGGTGAGACAGTCCTCATCTTATCATTTTTATTAAAAAGTCACCCTGAAGACTAAAGAGTACCCACCTGGCACTGAATAGCGTCCTGTAGGCACTTATCTTAACGTAACACTGACAACATATTCTCCAGGGACAATCTCTTTGCTTTTCTTTCCTGTGTTCTGCCCAGAAATCCCAAAGGCACCTCTGGGAAAATTTTTCTTTCAATGGGGAAATGTTTTGTTCAGCCATTGAGCTGAGTTGAGCTCACCAACCAGATGTGTTTTTCCCTTTGCTGTGTGCTCCAGGATGCCTTGGTCCACGATGAGAGCCTCAGAATCCAGCTGAGCATTGCTTGGATGTGAACTTCCCTGCCTGTTTCCCTGCACAGGTTCCTCTCAGGCGCAAGATTCTGCAAGTTATTTTGGTTGGTCCTGCCATGAAGGTATTTTCTGCATGCTGGAGTTTTTAAGAATGTTGATTTATGTCATTTTGGCAAAGACATGCTGAAATTTTTCTACCATTCTGCAACTGTTATTCATCCATTTACGCATGTGACCAGCCTTGATAAATCAGTGAGGACTCTTAAGTGCTGATTGTGGGACTCTACGAAGAGTGATGCCTTCATTATCACACTTGAATATGCACTGAACCTTGCTTCCCTGTCCAGAGGCACCCTCTCCTCCACAGAAAACACCCTACCTGCCATGCCTGACTTTCTTGAATGTATTTGCAAGGACTGTGCATTAAGTAAAACACCTGTGATCCAAAGAAAACAACGTAGCCCCTCTAAAAACACCAACGTGTTGTATTCTTTAAGAGTGACTGCATGCACCTGCAAGAGCAGATTTTAGATTGCAAACAAGACCTCCACATTTCCCAGCTGTCTCAAGCTTGCAGTGACAAAAGACCTTGCAGTGCATAATGATGAGTCCAAACAAAAACATATAAATATGCGAGATAAATAAAAGTTTTTGCTTGCCAGAGATCGCAAGCTCTATGAAACAGGTTTGGACTCTTAAATTGAGACAACAGTTTCAAACAAAATTAAATGAGGCAACCAAAGACTGAATTCCTAATATAAGAATTAAGAGGCAAGAAAAGTCATAAACAAATTACTGATATATAATTTTAAGGTAAATATGTTAATTTAAAATAAGTTTGCATACCCATTTGAAAGATGTAATTTCAAGAGAGAATAACCAGTTTAAAATTAATATAATTTATTAACAATTAAAAATTATAACACAAGCAGAGCGAGGTTGGAGGTGAAATATTGAGTTTCCTTTGATAGGTAGAGTAATTATGAAGTATGCTTTTGAAGTTCAAGAAGAGAGCCTTAGGACACAACATTTTTTAAAGTAAAAATTGGCTTACACTCTGTTCAAGTGATTTATTTTGCACTAAGAAATGGGTGTGAGACATGATGTGATTTAAAATGTCATCCCTTGATGGAACTGCTTGAGGGTGACATCATTTTTTTCTTTTTTTTCTCTACTTTTATTTATGTATTTGGCTGCTTGATTTCCAAAGTTTTCTATCTTAGGGAATCTAATGAAATCACATAGATATTTAAAAAACCCCAAGCTATCAACACCTTTGCCGTCCCCCAAATAAAGCTTTCCCCTAAAGTTCAGGAAGCTAAAAGCTAGACTCTGGAGGGAGCCACTGGGAAGGAACAGAGTTTTCAGCTGCATCTATGTCATCTGTGTTGTGGCCATGTATGAGGAATTCCACTTGCACCACTTGCCACCAAACAAACACATGGAACAAAGGTTGTAGGAGTGTTGTTTGTCTTCAAGACCAGGTTGGCCCACACATCCCTGGACAGGGAGGGCTGCTCTTCCTCTGTCCTCTCCTGCTTTTTTTGCAGGGACCTGGACATTGCACCACCTCTTACAGGTTCTCTTAGAGGCAGCGTGCTTTGCAATATGTGTGGCAGTCAACACCCTGGCTTTTGTGACACCTCTGCTTGCACTTGGCTTCGCTGTCAGGGGCAGGCAAAGATGGCTCTTGTGGCAAAAGGCCCAGAGGGCAGAGGTTGTGCTATGGCCAAAAGACACACTTGCTTTGCAGACTGCCCCTTGAGAAGTTTTTCTTAACCTCAGTGGCGTTTTTGTATGTCTGGTGATTTTTATCGTAAATCTCACAAACTTTGTTCAAAGCCCTAGCTGTTGGAGGCAGAGGATTTATGCTAGAATGTCATAAATTTAACTTAAATGTGAGTCCCAGGACGTTTTGCCTCCTGGTAGCTGAACAGATCTTGAGGGTCCTGGATGGGACAAGATTCTGGACACACAGTGTGGTTAGGCAGCTGTAGGGCAGATCCACCTGTGCTTGTTATATACAGAAATATAAAAAAAATAACCCAAACAAACAGCAACACCACCACCCCCCCAAAAAAAACCCCCAATAAACAACTCCCCTAGAAAAAAAACCCAAACCAGACAACAAACCCTTCAAGTTTCATACAGATGTGCTCAGGAAGGCCATAAGATATGGATGGTCTCTCTCTGAGCTCTGCAGGCTGAATGACTGAGAACAAGGGGACTGTGTTTCGTCACAAGCATGAAAATGTTATAACCCAATACACACAGGCACAGATCTGCCAAGTAAGAGAAGCCACTTTTTTCCTTGCCATTTTTTCAGCTAAAATTGCCATCCAATGTAAAACATGGCAGTCTTGCTGAAAGCCTGTGAATTCTCTTTGTATGAGGAGCTGTAGCAAAGTTCATAGCCAGACTTGTTATAAAAAGACAGAAGTTAAAAATAGCTGCACAGTCAGGGAGCAGGATCCAGCTCTAAATGGGTGGCCCAGTTTGCCCTCACAGTCAAGTATCGTAAACAAAAGTCAACCCTTTTGTTTTTAGGCTGCTGCTGATAGCCTTTTCTTTTCCATGGGGAAATGTTGGTGCTTCCCTATAATTTGACAACTTTCAACTCTTTTTTGTGGTCTTTGTGAAAGGTCTGTGCCAACAAAGTGCCAGTGTCCTTTTGACTGCAAGCAGGACTTTTTTGGGAAGCTGTTATCCATGGAGGAGAGGGAGGAGGGAGTAGCTTTTTTTTTTTTTTTTTAACTGAAGAAGGTTGGAAAGATTTCTGCAGGAACATTGCAGGGAGCTCACAACACTTTTCTTCTGGGCCTGCTGCAAAAGTTGCTGCTGCCCTGGTTAGCAAACAGAATTGCTACTGCAATGGGAGATGGATTGGCTCCTTTTCTGCTCTGACAGCCATGAGGCTGCATGAATTACACAGCCTGGTGTCCTGGGTGGAGCAGTTCCGGAGGATTCATCCCAGCTGGGTCTCACACCAGGTGGCAAAACAAACTATAAAGGGCTGAAGGGCTGGGGAAGTGGGCTCCCTTCTTTCCTGCTGTGCTGTGGGCAGGGATTGCTGTGGGTGATTGCTGCCCTCCTCGACGCACAATGGAGAAAGCTGAGGCTTTAAAAGAGGAGGAGGGGGTAAGCCATATCTAAACTGGTATAAGTCTGTTATAACTGGAAGTTTGGGGCTTTTTAAAAATGCTTGCTTGAAGAACTGAGTCAGTTCTGTGTTTTCTTACTTGTGTTGATCCCCAGCCTGGATAAAGCCTGTGCTGTATTGCTTTGCAGGCTATGTATATTAAATATACCACAGAGAGGTCTCTCTATCTAGCTATGAAATTGGAGCATAATATTTATTGGTCTTACAAGGTTTTTTTCCTTGAGGTAATTTTTTCTTCTGTTTTTGACTGTAAACCTTCTGAGGCTTGGTTCTTGTTTTGTGTGACTGCTTGGTGCCAAGCAGAGGTGGTGTTAGAGGCAGACTGTAAAAAGTGCCATAAAATCCATGGATGCAAGGGCTAAAGAGTGAAAAGACATTCCTTTATCTGAGCTACTTAAAATGGTGACAGTCCATGGAAAGCTGTAGGCATGTTCTCCATTATGAACTCATATTTTATTATGTGGTCTTATGGGAGCAAAAACATCTGCTGTTTTCCTAAAGCTGGTATTCCTAATACTTTATACCTCTGACGCAGTGTGAGGGATAAAGTCAAAATATGTATCTGTTGCCCAAGATATATTTGATGATATTGTAGCCTGTGGTGTCCTATTGCTGAATCAGCTCTTGCAAGAGGCTTGGAAATCTGTTACAAAGCTGGGAAACACACGGCTAATCCATAAAACCTTAAATATATGTAAAGCAATGTGCAAATGACACCTACTAACTGGAAATTGCTACAGATAAAAGAGATCTGGCAGCTGCATCACAAAAATATTATTCAGAGTAAATACTTACACCAAATTAATAGCCTAGGAACAGTTCCACCACTCAAACAGCCTTCAGAAGTATCAACTGGTTTGAAAGAGCAGGCTGCTGTTAAAATAATAATGAATCCAGCCTTGTCCTTTCTCCTTGATATCCTCCAGGCTTTCTCTGGTGGAGCGTTTTGACTGCTGTGAGGATTTAAGAGGACTTTCTTATCACTGATAAATATCAAAGCTGGTGAGACTGCTGTGTGTGGCAGAGGGTTTGCAATATGAGAACATTAAATACTGATGCTATACTTGATGCTGTAACAATTTCTGCTACTTCAGCAAAAAATATCCAGGAAAGGTCTCTAGTCCTTTCCCAGAGGGGAGTGGGTGCATTAAAATGAATAACTAAGAACGTGACATGTTGTTGGCATAATGTGTTTGCATATTTGGCTAATGAAAATCTACTTGTTTGAATTTTGGTGAGACTTGTGTTGGCCTGCGAGAGTGGTGTCTTGCTCGGCAGTTCAGGAACTATTGCCCATGCAGCATGAGGGAACTCCTCCCTTCTGGTCAAGCCAAAAGGATGTTCTAGAATTTAGGGCAGTGACCTAGGACATGGCAGCTTTATGTTCACCACTCTGCTCCCTGCCTATGCAGTGTTAGGCTTTGCTTCCCTGTTGAAAACAGTGAGGATACAGGGGTGGTGTGAGATTGCTAAAGGTTGTTTTTTGATCGTACAGTGGTGTTATGGGTCTAAGGTATGCTTGCAGAGGATTATAATCTACCTTGTGTATATTAATATCTAGAAAGCTTGACACTGTGTTGAACAAGAGCTGCTCCTACCATTCTGAAGAAAAAGTAAGAAGAATGTTGCTTTAGGTTGTTTTTTTAGTGAAGAGCTTCTGATGCTGTAATTTCAATAAAATTATCTAAGTTCTGCTTATTTTGGGTCTCTTCCAGAGTTGATAGAGAGGTCATTTGCTGAGCTTGATGCTGCCTAGTCTGGGCTACTTCTCTGGGAGGTGAATTGCTGAAGGCTGGGTGTCTGCCCTGCATTGCAGGGTGCAGTGGGGACATGCCTTCAGTGTGTGATTTCCAAAGCACTTCTCCCTCACATGTGGCAGATATTCCTGGGTGGATTCTATTGTTTCACAGGCTGTGGCTCTGGTATGCAACTTATAGGTATGGGCATGAGGCATATAAAAGACTATCAGATAGTGCCTTCTGAATTCCATGCTCATAAACACTGGAAGGCAACTGGGGTCTCACAGATTCATAAGCTGCATATTCCTCATGCATTTCTCCCATTACATGGATCTAGTGCTCAGCGTCTCTAAGGACCAGGTTAAAAGTTAAAACTCCAAATTTCTTAGGCTGAAAACCTCATTATAACTATTTGACCTCACTATTTATTGAAGAATGCTGTCAAATCTTAAAAAGAAGAAAATAACCTGTATTATACCTGTCAGGAGTAGGGGGGATACATCCTGGCACATCCACGGATATGTGTAGCCCAGCTGCTGAGCTGTTGGCTCAGCTTCTCTCAAGGAGAGCTGAAGACTCCCATGGTGTCTCTGGGTGCTGGATTTTGTACTTGGGCCTGTGCATTAACACCCACATGGAGCGGCAGCTCGCTATTGGATGTACATCTGAAGCGCCCCAAGAGCGCAAGTCATTCCAGCGGGGGTCTGCTATAAATTACACGTGGTAAATTGGCTCCAGATAAAGCTGGCTTGGGCTCTGGAACATGAAGAACTCGGGTTGTGTGCTAAAGTCTCCTATTTCTTGCTCAGACCCTGCCTTTTTGCAAGGAGCTGCCATGGCAGTCACAGAAATACAGGTGTTGAGCCTGGCAGGTTTGGGATGGCAAAATCCTACTGGATCACATTTTGCACAAAGGCTGCTATCAGCCTCCTGGGCTTATTACTTAACTGGGATACAGGCAGTGGGATCTAAGAGCTGTATCAGATACTTCATTTTGCTGTAGCAAGTTGTCTTTAAGTGGCAGATTCATCTTGATTTTAATACACACAGGCTGAGATTATGGAAGAGGTAGACATGGTATAGTTGTTTAAACCTCAAAATATGTTTTAAATAATTGATTTCCATGCATCTAAAGTAAAGATCAGTTATTCAAAACATATTTGTATTTGCAAAAAAACCAAAACCAAACAATACGACAAAACAAATACTTATAAATAATTTAAAACATATTTTGAGGCTTTTAATGTTGCAAAATATGTATCTCCAACAGTGGTAAAACCTCAATAAATATGATTTAACAATTCTTTGTATTCAATACATAATTGTGCTATTGAGTAGAAAAAAATAGGTTTAATAAAAAGTTTGACAATGTGGTGGGTGAGCAAGAAAAGCCAGCCTTTAAATTGACACCTGTTTAGTGAAAGGCATGCACAATTAAAAGTAAATGAGACGAAGCTGGTGTTTATTAAGAATGCCTAATTATTGATCCAGTGCTGGGTGCAAACAGTGCTTTATAATCTGATAAAGCTGTGTTGGGAGGCTTCAGGCTTAACATTAGGGAGGTGAGACGGTGTCCAGACACTATAATCGGCTTTCTAGAGAGGTGATTTGTGTCCCAAGCCCGTCAGTGATAAGGGGTATTTGCACAATGCTCTTAATGTGTGTTAACTTTTGGTCAGGCAGTTGGGCTGGAGGATCATGGCACGTCCATTCCAATTGAGTCTTCTGTATCAAGGGATAAATGTTCAATGAAGTTCTGCAGGCTGTTAAGATCAAGAAGTGCAAAGTGAAATTTAAAATGGCTGGTGGTATCTAGAAGAGACTTGGTCTCAACTGCTGAGGTTGCAAGCCTTTGTCCCTTTGTCCTAGGGAATTTCAGTTCTATGCCTGATTCTTCCCTACTGATGCAAACAAAAGGCGAGGTATAGATCTTGTTTTATGATACAAGAGGCAGGCTGGCTGCCCTTCCTTGGGCGGAGCTTCTGCTGGCTTTACTGGCTGCTTCCTTAGAATAAAGACAGCAGAGCATGCACCAAAACGACATCTAGGTACTAAAGAGTGGGCTTCAGTCTCACTTGTAATGTAATCAAGTTACCTGCCTGTAATTTCCCTCCCTTTTGTAAAATAGCTGTTGTTTGAAGTCTACTTCAGATACTGATGTTCCCTTACTATAGTAAAATCAGTTCTGGCAAAAGTGAAGACAGACACAGTAGTCATGCAGTCTGTAGCTTTTGAGCTGGCTTTGACTGTGTGCCCATCATATGTTGTCATAATGCAGCTGGCTTCTTTGTGAAGAGTTGCTGGTCTCAGTAAGTTGTAGGCTTGTCTACGTGAAGTGTGTTTAATAACTGAGTCAGAGTGTGAATGAAACTGCATTAGCTTTTCTTCATGTCTCTATGAGGATACTCTTTATCAGGCCACCTTAATAAAGACTGGGATAATCCACATCCAGAGTTACTTAGCACATTAATCTGTTCTATGCTAACTTTTCCAGTGCTTGGCAGGCTCATAAATCACCTGTCTTTCTTCTTTCTTTTCTATAGCAGTGTGGTTATACACTCAGTGTTTCTGAAGTATTCGCAGCTTGGTGCTCCCCAGTTAGAAGTTGAAGGTTTCATGTTGTGCTCTCTGTGAGATGATGGGGGTACCTATAAACACGTGAAGCTCCTGGGTCTCTGCAGGGAGGAAGTTTAGGTGAGCATCCATCTCCCATTCTATCGAACGCTGTTTCGCGTGCTTTTGTGGAGAGGGTAATGCAACACAGAGTACTGTACATGGGTTCTTCCAGCTCTGAATTAGTCTCTTTTATCTGTCTCTGACCACAACAGATGTTGGCAGCCTTTCTATTCCATATCCTTAAGTCAGACTAAGAATATAAGTTCCGCTTAGAGAAGCTGTTAGTGAAAAATTTAACCCTTTCAGGAGGATTTTTACTGTGTTTTTTCTTGAAGGCTCTTGACTTAATTTAAAGGGGAAAAAAAGGTCAGCAAATGATTGGGATAATCTTTGGGACCTGCTCAGATGATATTCTATAAAAGTGCTCACTGGTCTCTACATTTTCAGTCAACTTCCCTCTTACTGGGGACACAGGGACAGAGGGTAAAAAGATCACAGTGAATATTTCTAACACAGTTTGCATAAGAATTTGCAAAAGAATGGTGGCAGGTCTGTAAAAGGCTTGTGAATATAATCTTCAGCATAGACACCAGAGACAGTACTGGCCATATCTATAGAAAATTAGCCCATCTGACCTTTCTCAAGCAATCAATCAGTTGACTCTATTGCATTTATTATGGTATGAAACATTCTTTAAAAAGTTTGAAGTAGTTTACCTTTTCCCTGTAGGTGGAATTAACAAAAGATTCACACGCCTAGATCCTCTTCAGGATAACCTTGGACTGTTTGCTTTCATCTTAAAACAAAAGTGAACAAAAAATAAATCTGTAATTTAAAATAATCACAAATGTGCAGGTATTTTATTCCTATGGTTTCCTGGGAAAAAAGCTCATTAGAGTCATAATTATAAGAAAGCACTCACTCACTCTCTCTATATATGTATTTATACCATAATAATTTGAGCAGTGCCCAGTATATCTCCAAACAGCCCTTGCAGACTGTTCACTGCTGCTCTCCAAGATGACCAGCTGTCGGAAAGACCTTGGCAATGGCAGAACCAAGCCAGCATTCTTCTTTCCTGCTGCACTCGTGCCTCTCACAGAGACCTGTACAGCCTGATGCGTAGCTAGTTACTTGTCTTCAAGGGAGAGGGATGTAAGGATCTAATTTTACTGACTGACATGGGCTGCAGAAGCATACACAGCTTGCTCATATCCTTTGTGGAGTTGGAAGTGGAGTCACCTTTTTTCTTTTTTCCTTTATTTTTTTTTCCACCACACAGAGACGCCATCGCATATGTTCAGAGGCTGATGAGCTGAAAAGATCTGGGAGCCACATGTGACCAGCAGAACGAGCATCAGCCTAGAGTAGAGTTTCAGTGGGAGATGACTTTTGGGAAAGTTCCCACAGAAATACCATGGCAGCATTTCTGTCCTTGCTCAGCCTGATTTCATTTATTCTGGGGCTACTTTGCATGTGCTTGGCACCACAAAATTAATCAGGCATAAGGAGCCCTTGAGATCCCATCAGTGTTCTCTGGCATCACCAGAAGGGTGCCAAAGGGTTGTCTGTGTCAAGGGGGACCTGGTCCAGTGTATTTATTGACACAGTAGCTTGTGCTGAGTCACAGGGCCTGCCCCACAGCCAGGAAAAAGAAGGGCTTGTTTTCATTAGGGGACACCAATGCTTTCTGGAGGTTACAGAGTACTGGGGTGCAGAACGTGCTGAGGGAGGGTCACAGAAACCTTTTTGGAATGTCAAAGCAGGAATGAGTTACTGTTGTCAGTGGTACAGTTGGAAGGCTGATATTTTCAATAATACATCACAACAGACTATCCTTAAGGTTTAATCTCCCAAGTATAGAAAGGGGAGTCTGATCCCTCTCCTCTCCCATGAGGGAAGCAGAAGGCTTCAGGAGGTTGGGATGACTACACAAGCAGGTGAGTCCCCAGCCAGCTCACTTGTTAAAGTGTGAGCATCACCTTCTTCAGGGGAGGCCTGCAGACCCCCTGCCTTAGTTTGCCTCCAAATTAGTTGCCCCTTCAGAGAAGGGAGCAACAAAAGCAGACTGGAGGAAATGTAGAGGAAAGGTCCTATTTCCCCTAGATTAGAAGTTTTTGATATCCTGGGTAAAGTTTGTTATCCAGCTTATTAATGGACATTTTGGGTAGACAGTTTGTATGGCAGGAGGAAGTGGTGGTTGGGGTGGCAGTGGGGGTAAGTGCTAAGAGGAGGGCTGCTCTCAAAGGGTTGATTTTATTCATCTTGTTTGGTGTAGGAGATGGTGCTGTGGAAGTGCTAACATACAGCTGCTGCCTTCCAGCACTCTGCTAGATGTTGGCAGGAGGAGTCAAGAAGATAAGCAAGGGCACCCCTGAGTCCTCCTTCCTGATGCTAATAGGATGTAGTGATGTCTAGAATTGAGAGTTTCTGTCTCTGGGGGAACTGTCCTGACTCCTGACTGAGGGAAAATATCAGATTCCACTGATTACTTCTGCTAACTAAGTATTTTATATGTGAAACTTGTAATTTGGGGAAAGCTGCAAGCTAAGAATTTCAGAGGCAGCCACCCCCACCACTGGGAGACTGTTAAGGCAGAGCTGGTCTCTGCCTCTATGAACTTGTTCCCGATTAATATTGGACTCTGTAGTAAGCTCCAGCACCACCTTCCTGGGTGTCCATCTCCTGTAGTGCCAGGGTAGCACTAAGGGCTTCTGAGCCACCCTAGTCCTGTGTACATGATGAGTATTTATTCATTCATGCATTCTCAGGCAGAGGAGGGTCTGGGACAGGCTGAGTGCTCTATCCACTTTTAAGTAAGTGGGACATGCAGTGGCCTTCTGCAGTTCTGTACATCTGGCCCTTTTCTTCGCTTGATTCTCCTCCAAGCACCTGCAAATGAAATGTTTTGCACTGGAAATATTTTGTGCCTGATGGCTTGCCTTCACTGTTGTAAGAAAAATGAAAGTTTCAGAGGGTTGCAGTCAAGACCCTCCCCTGTCCCCACTGTTTTGTTGCCAACCCAAACAATCAGCTATTCCTGTAATCTGGGTGCCAGGATAATTATATGGTACCTAATAATAGGTAAAGTGTAAGGAACATATTCTGAAATGTCTTATTGTGGTGAGGGCTTTGGAGCATCTCTCAGGAGACTTTTCTTTCTGGGAGCTGTTCTCTCATGCTTAGTGTGTGATTTAAACAGCAACATATCCTGCAACTACTATAAAATGTTAAATTATTTTAGAGCATGCCAGGCCTGTTGGTAAATGTTTTCTAATAATTGATTGTCGGAGTGTTTCTTACTTGCTTGTGGCAATGTGGTCTTCCTCTTTGCAGGATTATTGGTCTTTTAAGTGGGAACCAACCACTTTCCTTAAAAGAGTGGAATAGTAGTTTCAGCTAGGAAGCACTTTGAAATTATATTTAACCTAAGGCTGCCAATATTACAGAACACGAAGGGATAATGTTCTTTCTCTCTTCTGCAAATTCACATGCACACAATTAATTGCATTATTTATCCATGACTAAATACTGTTTAAAACTCTATCTTTACCAATCTCCATTGCAATTCAGAAGTGATATATTTTTAGATGCTATGTATAGTCTCTGCTAAGTGTTGATTTTTCTGCTTCATTAATATGTACTTTTGCATATACATGGAATTCTAATATACTGGAAGTCTAATAACTATTCCTTTAATGCTTGATAAACCTGTAATATCAATTGAAGAATGTGAGCTAAAAATGGGATATGAGCCAAATGGCACAACTAAGAGCACTACGTTGACTTCCTGAACTCTTGCTCCGTGTTTGTGGGATGACTTTCATAAAAGGATTCCTAAAAGCATCCAAAGTTGCTTCTACCTGCCCAAGAACATGGAGAAGTCCCATTGACTCCAGGTTTGCTTACACTGCTGTGTGGGACACACAGGCTGGAGATTAGCTCTAAATAAGATGGATTAAATTTCAGAAGTGCAGGAGACAGTCTGGGAGACCTAAAATTGGTCTAAGAATAACACTTAGAGATAGGAAAGGTGTAAAAGAATGAATTAGGTACTCAAAGTTCTCTTGTCTCTGTTAGTGTACTCCTCTCTATGGCCCAGTCAAGTGTGAACCTGGAGCTGACATAATTCTTCCAAATTTATTTTTTTATTATCTTTTACTAATTAGGGCCAATCAATTTCTGTGAAGTAGGTTATGGTGTCAGGTAAACAGGCCATCAAGGCTGCTCTCCTCCAGAGGTCTTTGAACCTGGAAAAAAGGCTGGTCTATCATCCAACAGGTCGAGATTGGAAAAGTGATTGTACAAATCATGTTAAATTCCTTGAGCACTTGTGTAGTGTTGGAAGAACTTGGGGCTAAAGCTGCTGGATACTTGGTTATCTGCCTGCAGGCTAATTTTGGGGCTGAAGAATTCTATTAATACTGGTGCATGTTCACATGAGATTTTGAGTCATCTTGCAATCACACATCATATTGCATCCTCTAAAAAGGCTGTGAGTGACATATACAAAATCAGATTTTCTGTTCTCTAGGTTCTTCTGTCTTGGTCTTTTGAACCAAGTTTTCTTGTAAAATAGTCCCTAAGTTAAAATCTTACTAACCCTCTATGGCAGTTTCATGAACTGGCTGCTGAGATCCTTATAGAAAAAAATCTGCACTAGTTGACTCAGAGCAGGCTTATTTTTTTTTAAATCATGATCCTCAATGATGTGGGACTTTGAAACAGTGTTGCAGTTTAGTGGGATATTTCTCTCCTGCATAATGTGCCTTTCTTGTCTGCATATTTTTATTCTGGGATGTCTTATATTACAATATATTTTGCCTCAAACAATGACCTCTGTTGCAGTCAAATGTAGCTTTTCTGATATTTGACTTTCAAGGAGTGTTCAAGAGTAGGATATAGAGAATCCCTGAGTCTGTCCATCTATGACCTTCAGCAACATTTGGCCACCTGAATCTGTGGATAGAAATTTCATTCTGCCATGGTCATCTTTTCTTTCATCTCATTGCCTCCATCTTGTTGAAAAAATAGGAGTGGAAGAGAAGAGTAACTCCCCTGTCCTTTTTCATTGCCATCTGATGTTTTGGTTACAGATGGTGGCTGACTAATGATGAACATCCTGTTCCCTTATGCTGCAGGAAGTCCACACAGGAGAGGTTAGAGCACAGATGCAAGGGCAGCCTGCTGGGCTCCCCACCCTTCAGAATCTGCAAGTGGTAGCACTGTTCTGAGCTTCCAGAAAGTGGGAATGACACAAGAGATTGCCATGTAACTCCTGATGCTTTGTGGGTAATTGGAATGGTGATGCACCTGACTGACTGTTTTTTAACTAATTGCTGCAGTTTTCTGAGGTTGGCCCTTTTAACCCATGGTCTGAAAATTTTATGGTTTTTTGGAGAAAAATAGGTCCCTTCTGACCATATCTCTGCTCAAATGTGATTATTCTACTGAACAAATGTGAGTAAAAATACAGTGGATCTTCAAAGCAACACAATTCTTCAACCTGGTGAAGAAATCCCTGCAGATTTCAACTCCAAGTACTACTGTGCCTTGTCTGGGTGGATGGAATAAAGAAATAAGGAGGCTCTGAAATGCTAAGCTCGGCTGCAGCAAACTCACCAGCTTTTGCCTGAGAAGATACTGCTTCTTGAGCTATACAGTGAGCATGAGCTATTTAGTCTCCCTTGAGACAGGAAAGCGCTGAACTTTCCAGATAAATCCATAGTTTAATCCAGTTCTGGAGTAATTGCAAGGGCCCCGAGCAGAACTTGAAGTGGTCTGGGCT
This sequence comes from Ploceus nigricollis, assembly GCA_013399945.1. Lineage (NCBI taxonomy): Eukaryota > Metazoa > Chordata > Aves > Passeriformes > Ploceidae > Ploceus > Ploceus nigricollis. The sequence continues at coordinate 1,243,586 of VXBC01005000.1, read as the reverse complement.
GGATATGCTGAGCTACTCTTCACTCTCTCTGTCTGGGCACCTTGGAAACACGTGTGTCCAGTTCCAGGAATACTGATCCTCAGAAGTGATAGAGCATTAATGCTTAGATAATGTCAGAAAAGGTGTACAATGATTATGTTCATCCTAGCACAAGGGTTGCTCATTAACTAGTTGCCAGTTAGCATTATTTAGTGTATAGGAAAAGATAGTAAATTTGCAGGCTAAGTAATTTCTCTATTTTAATGCTCCACAGATTCCAGTGTTTAGCATAATAAACTTCATATGGTAAATTACACTTAGGTTTCTTTTCACTTGTTTTGCTTTTGCAATTGCATTAATAAAGTCTCCAAAACTTACCTGTAAATCTTAAGAAAAAGAACCTAAGTATCTAGCTGAGAAATTGTAGCCTGAGTGATTTCTTCTTTCTCCTACCTGCCCCTCTACTACAAATGCCTGATGTTGAAAAAGAAAAAAAAAATTTAAACTGAAGCTATATGTCAACAGCAGGTAGATCTAAAAATAGGGTATATCTGCTATTAGTGATAGCTTTTCTAACCCTCCCAAAGCAGGCTAAGAACTCCTTAGGGCTTCAAGGAGCAAGATGATGGATGTTAAAGTACCATCATTCTTAGGCATTTTTCAAAATAAGTGGCTATTTTTCTTGCCATTTGGTGCTACAGAGCAGTATTAATGGTAACTAATGCAGTGCAGGTTTAGACAAAAAGTAGTCACAGCAAAGCAATTTTAAAAGTCTCTCCAACATTATCTGATCCTGTAAATAAATAGGAACACACGATCACATGGCCTGATTCATTGGCATGAGTGTGGGATACTCATGTTGCCTTCAAGTAGCATATAATTTAAAATAATTTAAAGAAAAAGGTTTTCCAGTGTGCATTCTCAAGTATTCTGTGTGTACTGCCTTGCAGTCTTTCACTAGATATTGTGCAGTTTTACAAGTCCAGTCTTTCTGGCAAAGTTCATCAAGAGTCAGACATTTTACAAGTATCGGGTGCTTTGTGATCCTTCTGATATATTAATTTTACTCAAGGTCACAGGGGAAGCATTGTTTCTATGCCTTGGGAAAAAGCTGTAAACCTTCTAATAGGATTGCTTTATAAAGTATTTGCAGCTGTTGATTTTTCTCCAACCCCCTTTTCTCCTGTTTTTTGACACTTTCTTCAAAAGGTTAGTAATTTTCAAGAAACATCATAATTCTACAATATATTTAGCTTGTGAGGTTAGATTTGGCAATCTTAACTTCAAGTAACACCTTTCCCTACAAAGAGGGAAAATAGAAGAAGACTGATTGAAGGAAATGTGCTAGGCAAAGATTTGCAAATAAGATTGTTGAGGAACAGTGTCATTATTGATTTAGAAAATACAGCTATTAAACAAACAGTGAAATAATTATCATTGTGGGGCACCTATTCTGTGAGAGTTGCAAAAATGAGGATAAGGGTCCACACTCAGGGGAGGGAAAGGGAACAAAGAGGATGTTCAGCTGAGAGTCAGGAGAATAATGATACTTCAGCATGTCTAATTGTCTAATGCTGCAGCATGTATAAACTAGGGCAAGCTGTATATTATAAAAATTAAAAGCAAGCCAAGGCTGACAACTTTTTCTCTGAGTTCTGCTCTACTGCAGAGGAGTTGGCTTTGATGAGAGTTGTGTTTTCTGCCTTGCTTGCTGCTTGGCTCTCTCAGTATGGAAGTGGGGATGTCATTCAGTCAGTTTTGAAAGATGCAGTTGCAGCAGCAGGGTGTTGCTGTTATAATTTTGTCTTTTAATTATCTCCAACAATCTCTCTGCCTTGCCCTCAGAGATTTAAGCTGGCAAGTGCTCAGCATTGCTCTAAGTCATGTCTTTGGATGTGAACTGAGAGTCTTCCTTGTGACCTTCCAAGTTGGAGTGTGGAGTGCTGCGCACAGGATGCACTGTGGAGAACAGGAGTTGTGCTGGAGCAGGGAGGCTTTGCATCATCTGGCTTCAGGCTCTGGAATTGTGTTGACTAGAAGCTTAATCTCCCTTGTAGTGAATGCAGAGATAGACTCCTCAAAGGAGAGACTCAGAGTCTACACTAGAAGCCTGTCTCTTGCAAATTTTTTTTTGAGTTTTGGAATTACAGCATCTGGAACAACCCTTCTAAATATACTAAGACCTGAAAAACTCCTGTTTGTGAAACTGCTGAAAGAGATGGGAGCTGGCACTGAGCAGAGAAATAATGGAAGCTAGTAAAGTGTAAAAGATTGTAAACTGCAAAGAATAGTTAGCTTGGGAACTTCTGTTTTCCCTGTGTCACAACATTCTGCCTTCTAAACTCACTATGCTGTATCACAAAAACTGTTCCTCTGTTGCCTCCACGGGCATTTATGTCTATTAATTGCCACTGTCTACTTTTTCCTTTGAATCTACCTTTTAATCATCTTGTTAAAGATCTTAATTTAGTCTGCATATTGTATTTGGTAGTAAAAGCTGGCTAATGAAGAAGTTAGACTGAACTAATTTTTCTGCAGTGGGAAGGGCTTGATGTTTGTGTCTCATCATCTTTTCTTGGGTCATTCAGAGCCTAGCTCTGTTCCAAGCTTTTTCAAGAATAGGGTGCTGTCAGCTGCTCATGCAGTACACTAGTGAGCCTCATCTCAAGGGCTGAAACTATTTTGGCTTCAGTCTTAGTAAATATTATTTAATTTTTTTCCATTGTAACTTAAACCTGGGCAAAAATTAATGTAAATTAACAGGTTACTTAATGTGAAAGAAAATTACTTAGTATGGCATGTACTCATGGAACAGAAAAAAGAAGCAATTTGGCAGCATAACTTTAACTGGTGCTGAAGCATGGAAACAGTAGTGTTTCCATATAGGCAGCTATCCTCACACAGGATGTTAAAATATGAGGTGAAGAATTTCATCTCTCAAAACCCAAATTTCTGATTTTGGTACCCTGCTGAAAACTAAGTAGTTGCTGCCCGTGTTTCACTGTAGAAACCAATACCTTAGAAAGATAGGAACATGGACGCTCTAGAGGGATTTGCAAGATCCTTATGCTTGAGCAAGGATTAAACTGCTGCCTCTGCTCCCAGCTGCAACAGGACTGAGTTTATCTGTGTTTCTAATCTTTATAGTGTCAGGCTCTTTTTGGTTCTGTTTGGGACTGGATGTGTGAGTGGGAAAATGCTGAAACCTATGAGAAGGCCTCAACCCAAGGGGTTGCCTGGTTCAGGCTGAAGGCTCACCAGACAGAGGTTATTAAGCCATCAAATTGGAGAGTATTTATCAGAAGTAAGCAGGCTTCTGAACTGCTTGAAGTTGTTCTGTGAGGAGTTGAAGGCCACAGGTCAGATCCTTCATCAGCCTTTCCTGCAACAAGCTTTCAAAGGTGAGAGCCAGCACTTTGCAAACTGCCAACATAAACATCTTCTTTCATATAATGCTGGCAGGTGTCTATGTATGCAGATATATGCATATGTCTCCAATTACTAAAAAATTCTTCCAGGGTCAGAGTAAAAAGAAAGCCACAAATCTGTATTTTTAAACACCTTGATATAAACCCATGGATCTCAGCACACGTGAACTTTAGAGTTTTAAAACCTTATACGGATTTGGATTTTGTCTATAACGCATCTCTAGTCAACTTCAGTGTGCTCATGCCTTTTAGTAGTTATGCAAGAAAATACCCAGAGACAGATTTCTGTAATTAAAATCCTGATTACTGAGTAGATCAGCATGTGATGAGGCAAGAAATGGTGGCTAATATCTGATGCTATCTTGCGAAAAAGAGAGCCCTAAGCTTGAATTTGTTTAATGCTCATTTGGCTTCCCATATACAAAGATAATGATCATCTTTTGACAAGAACAGCTGTGATAATGGGTGAGTGCAGGAGCGTTGCTTGCTTTGGTTTGTGTTGCTGAACATGACATTTAAAAGCAGGGAAAGGCATTTGTTTTAAACCTTTCAAGAAGCATTTTCAGAGTCAAGCTTCACCTTCTCACTTCTGCGGCACTAGGTGCTTACAGAGCTGAGCAAGTGTGACCCAGCATCACCACCTGGCTGCAGGCACCTTCTCTGTTGCTGCTGAAGGACACTTCTGTAGCTGGCACTGGTTTCAGTACAAATCTGTAAAAAACGTTGTGTTTGACTTCTGGAACAAGGGACTGGATTTAATGACCTAAAAAACCATCTGAGAACAAGATCCACTTGTATGTAGTCAGCGTTTCTCATGAATTGGAAGCTTCGCAAAGAAGACGACCAAAATTACTTTATTCCCTCTGAAATTTCAGTGCTTCTGAAAATCGCATCCACAGAGAGCTGTAGTTAGACACTGACAAAGAATCCTTGCCTTTAATTAAATTGTAAGTATTTCTGGGTAGTGATTACAGTTATTTTAATTATTTCCTCTAAGTACAATACTACTGGCTCACACTGGAGCTTTTCAAAATACATCTCTCTACCTAAAGGACGAATCGTATGCTCGGATCAGTGAACTCATGTGATTTGGAGATGCTGTAGCTAACAGGAATTAGTGTTTCTATGATTTTAAAGATTTAGCTGTCATCTTCCATTTACTTTTAAATCTCACTTTTCTTCTTTTTATCCTGAGGGTATTACAGAAGGAGTTTCTTGCTAAATTTATCTTGGAGTTATGAAACTGAGAAAAGAAAATTAAAGAGGGTTCATAGTTCCCACAAAAGGTATAGAGATTATTCAAGCTTTATTGTGAGGGAAAAAAAAAGCAAGAGAAGAATGAAGCAGATAAATAATTCTACCACGTAGATCAAGAGGGCATCCCATCTTAGAGAATATTTTGTAGAGTGGAAAAATCATCCTGGTGCCTGTGGGGCGGTGGGTGTGACTTGCTGGAGCTCTCTGTTGAGCAGTCCCCTGGTCATGCTTATCTATTCTGTTGCCCCAACTTTAGAACTGTGCAAATCCCTTCCTGTCACATGGTCAAGGGGATCTGCTCCTGCTCTTTGAACAGGATGATAGCAATGCTCAAATGAGGAGCACGTGCGGTGCCATATAATGGAACAAATTCTTCCGTAATAGGTTGCCTGATCTGAACTGCCTGACAGCCCTTACAGTCTCTGCCTAGGGAATGATTGAGGTGGGACCCAGGGAATGTCTCTAATTGAGTAGTACCTCTGGTCATATCATAAGGGATGTATCCTGCTGCAGACCCCATAAATCTGATGGCCAGTGTGTATCAACAAATTATCCACTTTGAATATGGCTTTGCCAATAAATTCAGTATTTATGCTGATGCTGCATTAACATTATTGTCTATTTCCTCCACGGAGAAAAAAAATTGTAGTGTAAATTTACAAATGCAAAATAAAAATCATTGCAAGAAACCAAACCCTGTGGAATGCCACTCATCACTGCTCTCCACTTGGACCTTGAGCCATTGATCACAACTGCCATACAGCCAATTTCTTGTCCATTGGGTGGTCCATCTGTTAAATCCACGTGTCTCCAGTTTAGTGACAAAGATGTCATGTGGGCAAGTGACAAAATTTTAACATCTATTTAATACCTGAGGTAATTCCCTAACATGAGGAACTGTAAACTCCTAGAGCTGGTTACAGGTAATGCAAATACTACAAGGCACCATGAAACATAGTGGATGGAACAAAGTTTCCCAGAGAGAGAAGGAAGGGATTTCTTCTTCAAAGAAAAGACTTATTGTGGAAGGGTCGTATTTCAGTTTGTATTAGCTCCTCTAATATCCTATGAAGTACTGATTCAGTGAGTATGGTGTTGTCTCTGAGGATCGGTCACCAGTATTAATTCCTGTCATTTTTTTCTCAGTGTCTGAAATTGAAGTAATTTTTAAGTGCTCTGCTGGGTCCTCTCTGATTCCTATAATCACTTGTTCTTGTATGTTTCAAAATGAGTGTATCTATGTTTTCTTCCTGATATTTTCATACTTCCCAACGGGTCTTTTAAAGTGCTTTTCAGAGGTTGTCTAATTGTCTCCATGTCATAATCCCCCAAACCATTCATTTATGAAAATAAATGACATCCTAGCTTTTAACACTTCCATATGTAGCCTTGCCTGTAAAATAACTGAACAGAAATCAAATACTACTTCCCACTTATGCAGAGTTTGTTTCTCATTAGAACATTTCAAAAAGACATCTATTATGGTAATAATTTTAGCTATTCATATCAACTTACTCTCAAAATTTGTGCTTCACCTCTTTGTACTTGCTGAAACCTTTCTTCTAACCCTCCTCCAACTCTCATCTTTACTCCTTTTGATTTCTTTGTTTGTTTGTTTGTTTTTTTTTTTTGCCTTGCAAACCTTAACTGGTTCTGCCTTCTTATTTAGTTTCTTCCTCCTCCTCTATTTCCAATACAGATTATTCTTTGTCCTTGGAGCTTTGAGTGGTCCCATGTGAACACTCATCCGTTGTTACTGCTGCTTTGCTGACATGAGTGTTGCAGTGTGCAAAACAGGAGAGTCAGCAATGCTTGGACCTTGATTATGAGAAGACCCTCCCCCTGCAACTTAAAACCTCCTGCTACTTAAAACTGCAAACACTGGAGGGGAGGGGAAACACATGGTGGAGCTGATATATTAATACACATACAATAACACCAATTGCCTGCAGGAGTAAAAAACCCTGAACACCTAACTTGAGAACAAAATTAATTTTAAAATGTAGGTCATATGCTAATATGGCTCCCAGTGTAACCTGTGTAGCACCACCAAGCAGAACACAGGAACTGATTGTGCCTTGCTTCTCTTGCTTGTTCTTTTTGCCACTTTCTGCATGTTTACAACTAAATTAGCTGTCAGACTCAATGGCCATATTAAAGAGAGGATTTTTTCATCTAATGATCAATAACAAAATGTTTTGCATAATTCTTATGGGTGGGTTGAGACTATTCCTCCTTCATTAATGGGGAGTGAAGAGACAAGTAAGGATTTCTCCCATGATCACAGTGATCCTGGTGTGCAGGCTGTGATATGCTGCTGTCCCACTTGCCTAGTGCTCTGCAGCAGCTGTGCCCAGATGTTCTGGCCAGGGGGACTGATGAGCTCTGACCTTCAGCCAGAAGTTGGTTGTGCTTTATGGCTGCTTTCTGTGTGGTGTGAACAGACTTGGAGCATGTGCAGAGTATGACTTGATTTACACGCATAGAGTAGACCCAGGGAAGCTGGGCATCCCCTTTCCTGCCTGCCCCTCACAGTTTGTCTCTGACTGCTGGCTGACTGTACTCCAGCAGGATGGATTTTCTACTGCTGTTCAGATCCTGTCTTTACCACAAGGTTCAGACTTTTGCAAAGTTCAGGACATTTCAACAAAGGCAGTCACAGATTTAGAGCTGCACAACAAAAACTTATGAATGCCATATGCTGACTTGGGTTATTGGGCTGTTTACTGCATAATGTTATTGTTTAATTCAATACAGAGGGATGGAGAGAAATAGGTGATAGAAAAAGATGCAGTAAGGGACAATGCCAAAAGAAGAAAGAGCAGAGCTCCTCAAGAACAAGCAAGCAAATGCAAGAGTTGAATTTGAGGAAAAAGAGCCCAGCATCTCAAGACAGAGGGATGGCTGGCTCTTTGAACCCCTGGAGCACCTATCTGGAAAAAGACTGAATATCAGTGTCTGAGCAAACTAAGCTTGCCTATGTTAGTGTCTGCAGGAAATGAACATGTAGGCAGATAGTGAACAAATCAGCTCTGCAGGACTGGGTGTACTTCACAGTGTGCATTAAAATGGGTATTCAGTGATGCCAATTAATATTATAGGAGTTTATTTTTGTCCTGTTTGGCTGTTTAAAAAATATTTGTAAAAGAATGTTTTCTTCTAAGGCCATTTTAAAACATTGCCACTTTGTATCAAAAGGCTGAAGAAAATGTAAGTCAAGCAGGACAAGGTTTCAGGCCAGTAAATTTAATTTTCCTTGCCTTTGCTTTTCACTTCAGTAATAAAAATAAGGGGTTTTATGCAGGGCAAGGTCTCTTGGATCTTCTAGCAAACCATCAGTTTGTACAGCTGTTAATAGTTGATTATGTACTTTAGAAGCTGCCTCCTCAAAAAGCTACCACAGATTTGTTTTAAAAAGACTGTCAGACTGAGCACTGGCTAGATGTGGTCTGACTTAGATGGAAGAGCTGGGACCTGGACCTGGTAAATAAGAGCAGAGGCTTTACTGGGTGTTTTCGGCCAGTACAGCAAGTGCACCAGAATAGCGCATGTTCCCCACGCTGCCAGCGCTGGGCTGCAAGCTGCTTGGCTACCTGATATCCCAGGAGCTGTGGCCCCTGCTGTGCACATAAAAGTTGGATTTCTTGGCAGACCTGTAGCAGCCCACCTTGATCTGCATGTGTTTGGATGTGGAGTAGTTTGGTATTACTGCTAGCATGTCACAGCTGGCAGAGCTGTGCTGGTGTAGGCACTGCTGAAAGCAGCAGAATTGAGAGCTATTGCCCTGAACAGGTATAAACAAGACCCTTGGAAAAAGAGCAGAGAAGAGGGTGGCCTAGCTTCCCATGGTCACAACAGACGTTTCAGTTAGAGGAAGGACTCCTTAAATTTTGTGATTTGAGGACCAATAGCCATTTTCTTGGGCTGCTCCTAGTAAAGGTGAGCATGTGGCTCCTGGCACGGAGCATGTGAGCAGAGTGTGAGAGTTCTAGTGTTTCATTTTTGCTACTACAAAAAGCAGTTGTTGCTCTTAATTTGTGAAGGTAGCTGGATAAGGAGGTTTTGAGAAATGGCTTAGGTGTTGTGCACCCAAATGTCCACCCTTCTGAATCAGCTACTGCCCATTTAATTGTCTGCTCAATTGTGGTGGCGCCAGCTTGTCCCGTGTTCGTAACAGTGTGCCAGCATTTTTACAATAAACCTTCATTACCTGAATTTTATATTTGTCCATAAAATCTTGCTCTAGGCAGGTATGTGAGGTATAAGATAGGGGGAAGGAAAAATGCAAATACCCATTACAAGTTAAATTATAAGTGAGCATCATGATTTTGAAGAAAAGATTGTGGCTTGGCCCTACCTAGTGGACTGGAAATAAATGTATGCCTGCTGTTGAGAAGAGCTGGGACCTTTGTTCTCCTGACCGAGTGGGAAGCTGAGGGTCTTTCATCTTGCTGGTGACTGGGGGGTGTGATGCTCACATTGGCTGTCCTGGACAGAAGGGCAGCTGGCAGTAGTACCCTGCATGCTTTGATGTGTTAGCCCTCAGCTGAGCTGTGCTTGCCACATCTGCTGTGATACAGCCCTCTGACCAAGTCATTTCATGTCTCCACTGCATTGCCATACCATCAGCTCTTGCCTGAGATGACACAACACATTTTCCATCCCCTTTAGCTTCTTTTGTCTTTTCCCTCTGCTTTTATCGTTTGTTTTTGACTTTGGTTTTATTTCTCCAAAGTAGGCAAAACAAGAATTGTTTTATAATGTTTCTCAGCATCACAAGAACTCACAAATGAAATATTCAACAAGCCAGAGTTACCAATTCCCACACACCTCTGTGTTTCTCTGTAGTTCTCAGCTCTTCTTCTTAGAGGCATGGCTTTATGTGCTCACTGCAGAGAAAGAAGTAATTCAGAACAAGAAGCTCTTTCCCTGGTTGTCATCTGCTTGACTCTCTTGCCCCTGTCTCAGCTGTCCAGGTGCCTCTGTAGGTCCCTAAACCCAGGTTTGACTGGCTTACATCTGTTGTTTACATCACTCCAGTGACACAGACCCATTTATTTGACTAAAGGTAGCCCAGATGAGGTGTAATGACTTGCTCAAGGGGGAGCAGCACAGACAGCAAATGACTGTCGTAGGGAAAAAGCAACTTTGCTTCTCTTCTCTGTTACTCGTTGTTTTTAAAGAAAAATTTGAACAAGATATGTTTTAAAAAGCGTTCAATGTTGTGATAATACCATGTCATACCTGAGTTTATAATCCTACCAGTGGTGTTTTCAGATTTTTACACGCAGTTTAAAAGTGCATTGTCAGTTTTGCTCACTCATTTCTTACACCTGCAAGTGTTTGCATTTGTGTAAATCAGACATTTAGATGTCAACCCACCCAGTACAATGATGTCTTTGGTTCATCTTCTCCGTGCTGAGGTAACTGCAGGGGCCTCTGATTATTAAGTAATGGGAATTAGCAAGACAAATGTAAACATTTGTTCAAAGGGATTGTATTTGGAGACCTTAATTAGAGGGCATGGAGCCATTAAAGAGTAAAAGCCGGCTGGCCTGGGGCTGGTGGGGAATGCTGGCCTTCACAGCTATAAGCCCAGCCAGTTTCCCCACTCTCTGCCATTTTATTTGTTTTTACAGAGACACAGCTGGAATACTCTGTTTTTTTCAAAGTTAAGGCTCAGACACTTTTTCACTTCATACCCAAATGATTACTTTATGTAATGTTTGCTTTCCTAGAAACGTGTCCTAGAAATACATCCGCGTGCTTCTTTCTGGCACCTAGTCTGGCTGGCACTGAGAGTTGTGGAGATGCAAGTTTTACAAAACTTTTTGCATTTCTTTGTTAAAATTCATGCAGGTAAATAAATCAAAAGCCATGGAAATTTTTAATTGCTTTAGAATAGCACTGAACCTCAGTGGCTGGTGACTTCTCTATTTTAAAACATACATCCTAAAGAATGTTAAGCAGAATATCTTGCATGCCTTTTTCTTGGTTTTAAAGAGCATGAAGAAAGGGAAAAGAAAAAAAAAAGTCATATGTTTTGCAGGTTGAAAAACACCCAAGCCACAAACAACAAAAATCTCCAAACATTACAAAAACCCTCCTCAAAACCCAATAAGTAAATTCCAAATGAAATGAAGAGGAACTCTTTGCTGTTAGTATAATACAAATGTTACTTTTGTGGTTTAAAAAGGATGTTTATTGGGCCTGGATGGTCTAGAGTTAGCTGGCTTTGTAGAAGATTGTGTGGGGCTATGTTTTGGATCTGTGAGCTCCTGGTCATCATATCAATTCTTTCTGCCTTGTGTTTTCTTCTGCTTTCTTGTTACAAGAATTAAATGCAACAAAGGCTATGATGTGGTTATTTTATTTATTTATTTAAGTAAAACACAAAAATCACTCCTATTGGGGGTTCCTATGGGATAAAGATTGAATCCTTCATTAGGATCTGACAATGAAGCTGTTAGTCTGATCCAAAAACTTTGCTATCTGGTGCACAGTTGCAGGTCTAAGTGCTGCTGCTGGATAAGGAGGACTGTCTGGGTAGCAATGTTACTAACAATGCTACATGAGTGCAGTCTGGGGGGGACTGTGTCTAAAACACACAGTGGAATGAATTATAGCACATGACTGAATGGAATGAGCTGGCTAAACCTACTTTGATGGCAAAATGGCTTCAAATGCAGGCCTTCCTCCTGCTCCAAAAGGCTTCTGCACATCTGGTGCACCGGCTGTGATCCACACCCATACCCTGCAGGGCCATTTGTCCACCTTGTTGCTTGCTGTGAGAGTACTCCCTGCAAAGTTTCCTTTCAGGTGTCCTTGCAGTATCGTGTGTTAGAGATTCATGAGGAAAATCCAGCAAGTGCTGCTTGAGATTTTCAAATGACAGGCAGATAGCTATTAGCATTAATCCTCTTTCTGTATTCTCCAAAGAGCTCTTTGACAAGGGTGTGTGCAGGACAGGAAACACTTGACAGGATTCTGCTCCCACTCAAATCCCTACATTAAAAATGAAGAAAACAGAGACCCTTTCCATCATTATCCCTGGCACTGGTGCAGAGAGCCTGCCCTGGAAGGCAATCTCTCCACTGGGATAAGTGATGGGGGATGTTCACCAGCATCTGCCTAAAAGGCCACCCAGTAGTTGTGTAGGTTTGAAGAGCATTAAGCATTGAAAATTTTGGTTAAGGCACAAGCCTGCATCCAAGAGCCCCCAAAACAACACTGGGGTGAGCACTGTGTGCTGTCATGTGAGCTCTGTGACACTCAGCTTTCCCTCTTCCCTTGCTTGTCTGTGATGTATGAGGTGCAGTGAGAAAGTGCTCCTGCCACTACTAAAAGAAGGGTGATCCCCACTCAGTTGACTGGGCCCCATCAAGTCCCACAGGGTCTACCCAGAGCTGTTGGCTCCCTGAGGAAAAGGGGAAGGGGAACCTCAGGGGAAAGGTTGTCTTAGCCTGAGAGGTTCTGCACCCTTGGCCTGAGGGCAGTGTGGGTCAATGTTAGTTCTAGAGGATTGAATAGGTGCTCGTGCTGAGGTTTTGTAAGTGGCTTCTAAAGAAGCATAGTGAAGTTATGTATTTTCTTTAAAATGTATGTTGCTTATAATTGCTGCCTCTTATAGATAGAAAAGAGAAGTTGACCTAATGGGTTGGTTGTGGTGAGAATAACCAGTGTTGCATGTGTATAGCTAAGTGTACTGTGGACATGAGCAACTAGAGGAGCCTGACTGTAATTCAGCTTATGTCAGTGAAGTTACAGATTATAAACAAAATCAGAATTTATCTCTCTATGGCCTTCTTTGAATCCACAATTCCTTGATCCATAGTTGTAGGTGATTTGCAGTTAGTCAGTGACTTTACAATTCCAGACTTTTCTGCTAAAACCTATCAGCCTTCCCCATGCAGATCTAAGCTTTTCTTTGGGAAGGAAATAATTTAGTTAATTTGCTGAATTAGTATGTGGTAGAGTTTTGTGGGAAAGCCTAAGGGAGAAGATTTAAATCACAAAACACATTTGAACATCAGCTGGCTGTATGAAATACAAGACAACGAAAGTCAAGACAATGACAACAGCAATTTAATAGTTTTCTTAAAAATCTGTAGCATTTTGCTACAAAAGTGCATATTGATCAAGGTTTTGAAACACCTGTGTGTATGATGAGGTACTATAGCATGTCCTATAGGAAGGTAATACAACAAAAATAGCAACTGGAAGAGCACTAGTTTGAAGGAAGTCTGAGGATGCTCTTCCCTCCTTTGCTGTCTAACGATCAGTCTAGCTATCACCACATGTGAACTCTTAATATTACATCACCTCAAGGAAATCTGCACTCAGTATTTGCATTAAAGGATCACTTTTAGACAAATTCTGGCATTAACAATGTGATAAATCTTGGCTTTCCAAAAGCTTGATTGTTGTCTGCTTCTGACTGCCCCACTGGCATTTTATCTCTCTTAGGACACTCAAAATTGTTGAGCATAGCTCGTGGTTTCAGAAACAAAAATTTGGCTACAAAAATGTCACCAGACCATGTAGCTGACTTGAGCAGGTTTCACCATCCCTTACAGGAAATCCCGATCTGAGAAACAAGATTGGAAGAGACAAGAGAGTTCAGGTTCTCCAGGGGGAAGGAATATTGTGGGACCACCCTATTCCTTACACTGCACAGGATTATTTTTAAAAAACTGGATAGATGCAGCTAGTTACATTAAGGTTACTTCATGAAAATCCAGTAAGTGGTTCTGACAATGCAGTGATTGTCTTCACAGGAGCAAGGCTGAAGTTTAAAGATCAAATAGGCAGGTCCTGGGAGCCTGAAGGTGCATCATGTTTTCATTACATTGCTTTTTGGGTGTACTTCACAAACACTGATGCAGTCTTATCCCTGCAGATGGACACTATCTATTTGGCTTTACCTTGTTCATATTCACAGACCCTTCTGTGAAATATCTCAATCTCAGCCTCAAATATGCTACAAAAATCAAAAGCAATTTGTTTGGGTGATCTAGGAAAACTAGCTCTTCTAAGAAGAGAAATGAACTTCCCCTGCTTGAAAAATTAAAAAGGTAAAGGAAATGGGACTTTGAAGGGCTTCAAGAACAAGGTCTTTTGTATTTGGCCTGACTGGGGGCCAAACAAACTGACAAACTGGAACATTCTTCATGTTATCCTAGTAGATAAGATTTGGATTTGCAATGTTTAGGCCTGTAAAAACATGAATTGAGGTTGTGACCAAGACTTTTCTTGAAATTGCTAGCAATAACAATGCGTCTCCTTTTATAGGGTCTGTTTAAAGGAGGATGATGAAAAGGGGAAAAAAGCTATACATGCAGATGTTGTGCTTCTTAATACTTGCAGGTATCTCAAGTTTAGAATGAAAAAATCACAGGTAAAGTAAAAAATAGTTAGAAGACCTGGTTTCATAGCAGTCTCAAAACTACTTCTCCTGTATGTAATGTCTGTGTTCAAAGCAAGGCAAGCTCTTAAATAAGATTAGTTCATAGATAATGTGGCCACCTCTCTAGCCCACCTGAAATTCAAGGCTCATGGCATCACACTTTATGACAAAGGAGGACTGAAACCTTTCTTAATTGGGAGGTTCTTTATAGAATCTTATAACTTCAGAAAAGGCCATAAGAAACTTTAGGTGCAGGACTTGAGATAAAATAATTTAGCAGTACTATTGTGTTATAGTCTACCCTGTGGTCAAAATGAGGCAGGTATATTTCATCTGCCTGTGACAGAGAAGCTGAGACAAGGCACAGTCGTGTTGTTCCTCTCAGGATCACAGTATGGGGACAAACCCCACCTATTCCTCACCCTGACCCCGTTGCATTGGCTACTGAACTAAAGGATCTGCTGTGCTCAGCTAAATGATGCTTTTAGTTACCTGCTGATGCAGATAGGAATCTCTTTGGTGTTTCATCTTGGTTCTTTTGGTGCTTATTGTGGTTTACACTATCAAGATTCAGAGTGCATGCGAGTGGCATTTTGTAACTGAAAGGTGTTTTCCATTTGCATTTCCATTTTGTTCATAGCCCTTGAATTAAGTCACCATGGAAAAATGCCAAATAATACACCCTTTTTTTGGCAAATAAATGTAAAAAACTTGATGCCTCAAGCATATTACATGCTTTGCAGGAAATTCCCAGCCTCTTACAACAAAGAGACAGCCAGGCACCGTATCGGCTCTTCAGAGCAGATCAAAATTGCAGTTACTTGCAGAGTTACGGGGCTGAATGTCAGAACTCGCCTCTTTGAGCACCATTGACATGCACCCCTTTCTAGGGGCCTAGTATCCAAGATGAATTCTGTGGCCACTGTTTGTCTTTAAGGGGCATCATTAAATGAACCAAATATCCATGACAGTTTCAGAAAGCTAAGAAGAAAAACAGCAAGTATTTGTCAGTTATCTCAAACTGCAGACCCCAAGCACACAGCAAGTTACCAAGGTGCTAGTACATATTTCACTAGTCATAAGAGAACTCTTTGTACTGGAATACTTGAATGTATTTGGGGTGAATAGGTAACTTCCATCTCACAGCAAGGAGTTTAGGACTTGGACACCCTGTTATACAAGGATTATTTGATCTCTATCTATACAGCATATGCTGATAAGCCTAACTGCATTTTGGTGAAAAATGGCTAATGTGTGATCAGATTGTGTAAAGCAGAACTGCCCAAGAAAATGTGCTGAACCTAGAAGACACTTTATTGATAAAGTCACTTGTGCTGCAGCAGAAGGATGTAAATTACTTAATCTATGTTCTCTTTCTGTTACATCAGCTTCTACTGCTTGTTTTTGGCATGGCAGTAAAAAATTTGGGGAAACTGGGCTCCCATACTGAGGCAGTTCAACACACAGCAAGGACTGAGCAGTTTGCATATGTCCAACCTCACAAGACATTGCTTGTCTCAATTTTCTTCTCCTGATTTCCTGGGTATTACAGTCTGAAGGGTGGGATTCTCCCTAGGGAGACATGAGGCCTTTGTGGTGTACCAGGACTGAGCTCTTCTACACAGGCTTCAAACAAAATTAGAGTCTGTGTCTGAATGGCTCTGATTTTTGGGGAAAAATATTCAGAGCCAAATCTGGACTTTGCAATTCAAGACCTTAGGACAGCTTAAAACAATGGCTGTATTTGCACTGTGACTCATGTTTGGGGTGTGGGTGGATGACGCCCTAACTGTGATTGAAGAGCAAAGTAAAGCCAGGGGCAGGACTCCTGACCTCATCCTTGCATTTCATTCCCAGAGAGCAAAATCCTGTTCAGAAGCTCAGTTAAGCTGATGCAAAGGGACCAGTGGGCTTCAGCTCCTGCCACAGCTTCAGTCCCCACTGCATATTGCTCTGGATCAGTGAGGTTCATCCCCGAATGTCACCTTTGTTTAACACCAGGGAAAAATTTGGATAAAGCTGATCAAAGGGAAAACTTAATTTGCACATTCCACAAATCTCTCAAAACTAACTTCTGTATTTTTTGTTTTGCTCTTATGCCTTCTTGACTTACTAGAGTAAGTTTTTATTGCATTATGGGTGACAGGTGTCTGGACACTGCAGAATGTATTTTTTTTTCCCCAAGCAAACATTTTGTTCAAGATGGAATGACCTCATTTTGCTCTTCATGTTCACTTGAACCTTATTTCATGTGGTTGGGCACTGAGGTAGCACAAGGTGATGCAGGAGTGTAACTTCCTCCTCCTTAGGACCTTAATGCTTTTGTTGTGTACTTGGATCACAATTCCTTGCTTCACTTTATTTTTCCCTGCCACAACTCTTTGAAGACCCTGGTAAAATCTGGACTTTTAGTAGTTTCTGTAATGTAATATATAATTTTATCAGATAAATGTGGATATCCTATGGAGCCTAATGATGTAAAGGAAGATGCCAAGAGGTGCCAAGTCCAGTGTGTGAATATTAGTAGCTTTTATGACAGTTCATGGTGGCAACAACCCATTGTGAGAGTCCTACGTCACTTAGACACAAAACCTCCCAACTCTGGCAGTAATTAACTTTGATTTCTGCACAACCAGGACTTACAGTTTTAGTTTCATAAAGGAATTGAGAACTGAGTTACTGATATATCCATATGATCAGAAACTTACATTTATATCTCAAAGACTTAATTGGAAATCAGGAAGGCTGTGAAAAACTTTTCTTTTCTCTCACCTTTTATTCTTATTTATTTGATAGCCTGTGGAATACTGTCTCTCAGTTGTCCATCCAGGAATGCCTAAAACTTCGAGCCTGCTTCTTAGATTTAAAATTTGCAAAGCATTGTATGACTCCAAAGTCAGATTTTGCTGTTACTTAATATTTGTGTGGAGCCATAGGTGATTTGCCTGGCCTCTGGCCCAAAGACATTGCAAACCAAGTGAAACTCTACAATACAAGGTGCTCAGAGAGATAACAGCAAGCAAGGAGATGGAGGAGGAGTCTACTGGACAGGTTTATTGACTGTTTGGGATACATCATTACACAGCATGTCAAAAACTTTGCATTTTTAAAAGTAGGGCAGTGATTAGCCTGCTATTATGTGGAACAGCGTTGTGGATTACGGAGCTATAGGAAATAGTCTTAAGGAAGGGGTTGCATGAAGCCTGTGGGAGCAGATCCATAATAATCAGACTGTGTGCTGCAGAAATAAATATCCTATTTGACTAGAAAGCCTAAGACTTTTTTTCTGTACTGAAATGGGCAGTGCACTGCTCAGGAGCATTTGAATCTAAAATGAACATGTGAAGCATCTAATACACTTGGATTTTCTCTTCAAGTTGCTTTTGGATTTTCTTGCCTAGTTGCTTTTGAATTAACCATTAGCTAAATAAAAACCCTGCCTTCTCCTGTCCCACAATCATTAGCTTGTACTCAAAATAAGTATTTCTGTGGGTTAAAAAACCAGACCATTTTATGGTGTATTTTTATTATTTATTATGTTTCCTTTACTAATTTTGATTTCTGAAAAATCTTCTGATTTTTGAAAGACTTTTTTTCCTCTGAACCCTTTGCTGCCTTGCTTCTTTTTTTCCTATATCAGGTTTTTTTCCTACATCAGCTTTTTTTCCTGCATCAGCTCTAACTTTTGGTAGCAATTACAGGCATTTTTTCTCCCATGCTTTTGGACTGATGTCCTTGAGAGCTCCAACCCCTCTAAATATTTTTCCTAGAGGAAACTGCCAATTTTGTATTCCTTGCTCAATTAGAATATCAAGAATTATCTGCACTGTGCTGACACTCTTGGTTGCAAGGCAAGATGAGTCTTTTAAATGTGCTCATAGTGTTCAATTTTAACGTTTTGTGACTATCTGGAATTGATAAAATATCGTGATAATATAAAAACACACATAAAAAGCATACATGGTCTTATTTTATCAAGCATTTATCATGCCTTGTAATCCTGAATGCTTACAAAGTATCAGTTTTTAGAGAGGGAAAAAACTTGGGTATTGTTAAATTAAAACAATTACCTTTTTAACCTGAAAAAGATAGTACATGTAGAATTAAACCAAAATAATTAATATTAAAGATACAACTCTAACCTGGGAATGACAATGTCCTGGCCAAATTACACTTACAGGCAGATCCAAAGAGATTTCCTAAAGCACTGAGCATTTTAATTCTCTCACAGATGACTGAGTTAACTCCTTCTCTGCTATTGACCCTTATTTGTTCTGACATCTTTTAATATGTCTCTTACTCCAGAGTGCTTAGATGTAGCATGACCTATGATATTCCCAACAGTCTGACCTCCTAACAGGGGCATAATACTCTGCAAGTTAAGTAGGAGTTCAGGGTAGTTTATCTACCTTGTTCTCACATCTAGCCAAGGCTTTGATTTTTAACAAGAAATTCTGCTAGAAGGAATATCTTACCTACCAGTCATGTAAAAATTCAAAATGTGAGAAACTTCCTTCTTTATTTTGATGACAAAAGCAAAGTTTATTGCTGATTTGCAATGGCAGCTTTCTGTTACCCCAAAGTAAGTATCAGCATAATACTCTGAAATAATTTTCTGGTTCAGGCAAGTTGGCTTTCCATTATTTACTGGATGATATCGCTATTCTTATTCACTGTTAAATCCAATTTGGGCTTCTGGGCTGAGGGTGCCAATTTTAACTTATCTGACACATTCATTTTACTGTATTGCAAAATATACTAAAAAAGTATGCCCCTGGCTACCCTAGTAGTGCTGGACTCCATCAGAGACCCTGCAGAACCGGGCTGGCTCTCCTGTGGGATGCAGCCCGGGGAAGGGGAAGGGTAAGGCAGGTAGAAGGAGATAAAGGTAGCCTCAAAAGCAGCTTCATGCCTTCTGTTTTCCAGCTGCTCCTGCCAGTCTCCTGGCATCTCATGATGCTTTGTGTCCCAGTGAGGTGGCCCAGAGCAGTCTTTAGCAGCATGTGCTGTGGACCTTGTTTCTGCCCCTCCAGCCTGTGACATGTGTTTGTGGTGGGGCTTCACGGGAGCTTGCACGTGGGCAGCTTGTGGTTGTGCTGTGCAGGGCTCACTCGAGGGAGTCAGCACTGTCAAACATTGCACTGCTTGCCTTACCTCTGGGAAGAACTCAGTCATTTATAACTAGATTGGCAAAATTTAGACAAAGTGACTAAAAATCACATCCACTGATGTAGGTTTTTGTGGGAATTGCTTTTCTTGAAGGACACAGAGCCAGTCAGCTTTACTGACTTAGCTGTGTGGATGATAGTGAGAATTCAAGCTCTCATACCAAACCTTCCGTTTTTGGAGTGTGCAGTAAATTGCCAAGGGCCATTCAAATGTCACAGATTGCCTGTGTGCCTCTGTGTGTGAGACCAGCAAGCTCTGTGCTGGGCTGCAGGTCAGAGCACTGGCCCACCACAGCTCCATCGCTGCTCTTCACCTGGGTTTTCTTTTGACAGAAAGCAGGAGGTGTCAGGTGGACAGTGCACTTGAGGCTCATCAGCATCCAAGGGAAAATGTGAATCTGAAGTGGGAAGTGCTCTTAGGGTTCCCTGAGAGTAGCCAGACCCACTGAGACCAGTGTTTGGTCAGCTTCATTACAGCATCCTCAGCAGAGACTTGTAAATGTAGGAAGGAACCACTCACTGATTAGGGAGCATGAAATACGAGCACAGCTGGGGTTTTTTCTCTTCCTACTGCTTCTGCTTGGAGCCAAAGCAACATTGTCCTAAATTTTAATTTATGGCTGTTCTTTACAGCAACAACAACAACAAATAGGAAAGAAGCTTTCTGGCACTATTTGCTGAAGTACTCTTTCTCTTAACACAGTCAAATGATTCATAATTAGAGAGAGTAGTGTACTTTACTCACTCTTTTCTGATTGTACAGAAACTCATTAAGCACCATGCATCCAAGTGCACTGTTTTATGTAAACAAGACCTCTCAGAGAGATATAGATGTCTGATAAAGATGAAAAGAAAAACAGACTAATACCAGGCCACATTAATAATGGCCATGTCATGTTCTTAGAAAACAAAAGTCATCTGCTGTGCAATTATTGCACATTTCACAGCAGGATGGGGGCAAGGTAAAGACCAGAGATGTATAAGGAAGGGACAGTTACGGATTTTAGATCCAAATTGTTTAGTTGCAGCTAGGTTTGAAACTTTGCATGATTTTTGTTCTGTGATGAAATGGGACAGTCTTTGTTGTGCTTCCAAGTGCTTGAGACCAGTATTTTGTGGATGCTCTTTACTGAGACCTTCAGGATGCAGTTGTAACTCATAGTGAATTCATCTAACCTTCAGCAGTTGAAGCTGACAGCATTTCTCCAGTTATGTCTAGGTAAGGTTGAGGTTATTGATGCATTTAGCTGGGGCCTCTGCTGTTAATAATGTATTTAAACTAATTGGATGGTTCAAGCTTAAAACTGTTCCTCTGGCTGTTTTCCCTGGTGCTGTGTGGATTGAGCTCTCTGAATCAAAGTTTAGCTTTTTCCGTAAGATGCACAGGCTTTGACCACAGGAGCTTCACAGCACTGCCATGTTCTCTGTGGTTTATGGAGGGGGCAGCCCTTCCAAGCTGAAACCAAAATTTGCTCTGCTCCCTTCAGCTTTTCTTTGCATACACTCTGATTCTTTGTTTTGGAATTCAGAAAGCAGAAAAAGTGCATGAGAAAAATGCAAGTTGAGATGGCATGGGGAGGCTTTCAACCTAGTTTTATGGAATTGAGAGAATGAGATTTTCCCTGTGTAGTGAGTCCTTGGATTTACTTAAATATTGAAAAACAGAAGTCAGGCCCCCAAGCTCCACAACCTGTGGAAGATCATCCAGCTTGTGTAACTCGAAGTAGCAATGTCTCAAGACTGTGAACACCTCTAAAATACATACCTATGCATGCAAAGTTTAATATATAAAAATAGTTATATTATATAAAAATAGATACATGTGAATCACAGAATCTCTAGGTTGGAAGAGACCTTCAAGATCATCAAGTCCAAACCATGCCCTAACACCTCAACTAAACCATGGCACCAANTGGCCTTCTTGGCCACCAGGGCACACTGCTGGCTCATGTTCAGCCAGCTGTCAACCAGCACCCCCAGGCCCCTTTCTGCTGGGCACTGTCCAGCCACACTGTCCCCAGCCTGTAACACTGCAGGGGGTTATTGTGGCCACAATGCAGGACTCAGCACTTGGACTTATTAAACTTCATCCTATTGGACTCTGCCCATCCATCCAACCATTCCAGGTTTCTCTGCAGGGCCCTTCTCCCCTCCAACAGACTGACACATGTCCCCAACTTGGTGTCATCTGCAAATTTACTAATGAAGGACTTGATGCCCTCATCCATGTCGTCAATAAAAATATTAAATAGAACAGGCCCAGCAGAGAGCCCTGAGGGACACCACTGGTGACTGGCCCCAGCTGGATGCAGCACTGTTCACCACCACTCTCTGGGCCCATCCATCCAGCCAGTTCCTAACCCAGCAAAGAGTGCTCCTGTCCAAGCCGTGGGCTGCAGCCTTTCCAGGAGTGTGCTGTGGGAGACAGTGTCAAAGGCCCTGCTGAAGTCCAAATAGACAACATCCACTGAAGATGCACTTAATAAGCAGCATGCTGTTTTCTAGTAAAAGGCAGGGGTTTAGGCTTGACTGGTGTGAAAAGATGTAATATGTAGCTTCCACCATATGGTTTGCTCCATTCCAAAATAAGCAGAGTTTAACTTAAAACATTTCATTAATAGCAGCTTGCATTATCCACATTAAGCAACATAAAGGTCAGGCACTTCTACTGAGACTAGATAAACATGCCAGAAGTATAATTGCTTGCATTTCAACTGAGATATTACAAGCACAGTTTACATAAATATTTGTACTAGTGTGCTTTTATGAACGGAACCATCTTAACTTCTTCCACAGATAATCATATAAACTCAGTAAACTCTGGGCTGTAGGCACTTATGCCATGCCTTTCACTGACAACAGTGCTCCTGTGTAGCTTAATAGGCCTGATTGCCACCAGCACTGAAGGAAATGCTTCAGCTTCTTTGAGTCTCTTTACAACTCTTCAGGATATTTTCTGAGTAAACTGCTAGTTTGTTCCTTCCCTTTTCCACACACTTAGTGGCTGTGGCTGATGCTATGTGTTCATGATCAAGAGCTCACAGAGCTTGGATTCCGTGATCACAACATTTCTTGCAAATGATAATAAAACCTCATAGGGCAAGAGGGTGTTAAAATAAAGGACGGATAAATACGAACATAATTGGTAGATTTTGGCCTTTTAGTGTAAATTACCTGTTCTTCAAAGTAATTTGGTGAATTTAGTTGAGGGGATTTTTTTCTCTCTCTCTTCTGAGGGAATGGCCTGAAGTTGTGGCATGGGAAGGTTTAGGTTGGATATTAGAAAAAGGTTCTGCACTCAGAGGGTGCTTGGGCACTGGAACAGGCTCCCCAGGGAAGTGGTCACAGCACCAAGTCTAAAGAGCTCAAGATGAATTTGGATAATGCTCTCAGGCACATGGTGTGATTCTTGGGGATGATCCTGTGCAGGGCCAGGAGCTGGAGTCAATGGTCCTCATGAGACCCTTCACACTCCGCATGTTTTGTTGGTTCTGTGATTCTTCATATTGCTTTTCCGCTCTTTTTCTACTTGTTAAACTTCTGGTGGTGTCTAGAAGTGACCACAGTGCTCTTGTCTACAGAAACATCTTCTGCTGAAGGTACTTATCACTCTTTCTACATCTCGTGGTCAGAGGCTAATGGTCGCAGAAGCGACAAATGATTCTCAATAAAACTGGATGAGTGTCTGCTTATGCCCTGGAGCCAGAAGGGTCCAAGTTCCTGAAACAAAGATGCAGTTTCAAGGAGTTTTCCTTCAAGGAGTTTGGGACTCAGAATAGGTGTTTACAAGAATTGCGCTGCAGTCCAGTTGGGGATGGGAATCGTAGCGCAAGGTATATCTGCATCCTATGGATTTTCTGCTATTGAAGATGCATAAGCAGTTGATTCTGAGCTGTTATACAAATGCTTCCATAAAAAACCAGTAGTTCTCCAGTGCTACCTCTGAAGGACACTCAAGGAGAGAGCTGAGATATTGCTGGGGTGTTAACTTGAATGGGTTGAGCAATGATAAGATAATATTTGCTAGGTAGGAAAAGCACTGTGCTGGTGCTAAATGATTAGTGGACAGTTTTACTTTGCATAAAATGAGTCCCCCAGTTTGTACTTGCTCAGCTTACACGTAAAATTGTATTTTCCTGCTATCAGATGCCAAATGACACTCCTGCTGTCATTCTTAAGAACTCTGAATGGAGATATGCACCAGGTGAGGGCACTTTAAAAAAATGAAGTAACTTTCCTCTCCTGATGAACTGCATACCAAATTTGTCAAGTGGCTGAGAGCCATCCAACCTGTGTCTTGGAGACCCAGGGAAGGGGAAGCAGTGGATGCATTTCACTAGATGATCATGACTGTGACCTCTCACTGCAAAATCAGGAATGGAGGGCATAAAACTGCATGTCAGAGAAACTTGGCAATACTGGCGTGTGCCCTCCCTGCTGACTGATGTCCCACTACAAATGCCATTTTGGACTGGCACAGGATTATGATTGTTCAGCAATGTCCCTGGATATAGGATTCATCCTCAGCCTGATGGGGTGTTTGAGATGCCTGCAAACTGCGCATACTCAAAAGGCAGAGCCAAATAAGCCTTACATTAACCTATGTCTGTGCTTATGAGACTCCTAACACGGAGTACCCCTCAGTGAGGCAAATCAAGTCAATGCTGAGTGTGTTTCAACATCCTCCCTAGTCCCCAGTGTATTCACTTTCCACTGCTCCAAAACGTAGCTAACACAGAAACACTTCTAGGTCTTCCTCCCCCGCCCCCCCTTTTTTTTTGCTGTTTTTATTATTCTTCTCTCTATGTGTTTCTATAATTTTGCTGATTGATCATCAATGACATACAGTTTTTGGCCTAAGCTTGATAAGTTGGATCCTGAGGATTTGTCTTGTTTATTGAATATCTGTGAATCATATGTTTTTGGGGGAAATCTACTGATAAATTAGGCACGATAAAGTATCACAGATTATGGGTACTGTTATTTCAATGCAATGCTATTATGGAGCATGATACTAAAAGTATCGTTTTCCCCTGTTGAATACTTGCAGACATAATCAGGTGGGTTACTGGAAATATTGTGAATTAAGTACTGAAATGGTCAAATTGAAACTGAAACCCTCGAAAGTTGATTGGTCATTAGTTTTGTTAATTGTTTGCGAAGATTGGGGTTGATTGAAGTAACCAAAGTGCCAATGTTTCCAATTGGAAGAATTGAAGTGCGCCAAGAGCCTTTCGTAAGTATCTCCAGAGGGTTTATTTCAATCACAAATCAAACATAACTAAAAGTAAGAAATGCTGCATGCCCATAAGATCCAACCACAATGGAGTTAACAATGAATTGATTTTATGCCAAACTGTGTTACATCCCAAACCAGCAGCAGAGTTCAAACCCACTGCTACACTGGGAAACAATGCAGCTGCCTGAATAGGATTCTTCCTCCCTCCATGGTTGCAGCATAGTGTATGTTTCGAAAGACAGGGGCTCTCTTTTGCCAAAAAAACTGTCATTTTTTCTTTGCAAGTTTAAAGGCCAGAAAAATCAATTTAAAAAGAAAAGCAAACAGGTCATGCAGTGGCAGCAGAATGGCCTTTCATACATACTGGAAAGTACCTGGCACAAATCAGAGCAGCAGAAATGCACTGGTGGCAGCTTTTAGGGTAGCACTCGTTCCCTGTCCAAGCCACTCTCCTCCCTGTTCTGTTGGATAGTGTCTTGTGAAACAACTGACTTTTTCATCCAGTGTGCTGAAATCCAAACACCACTGCATGTTTGACAGGTATGTTGCTGCTGATCTTACAGATTTGAAAGTGGAAAAAGTGAAAGCAGAGGATAATTGGTCAATTTGTAGCCAGGAGGTGGTACTTGTTTGAGATACATGCAGATTATGCTTTTCTGTATCAGTACAAAAATCCCAACAAATGATCTGAAGGAACAGCCGGCACTGGGGTGAGGATGTGTGTGTGGTGTGCCTGGTAGGGTTTTTTTACCCGCTCTCGCAAAGCACAGGCCTTAATGAGTTCCAGGGGGACAGTGGCTTGTCAATCACAATATACTTTTCAAGTAATAGTCATCTCTGCCCCATCACAGAACCACAAGGCATGAAATAATTAGAAAGCCCAGAGTAACTGCTCTGTTTTACAAGAGCAAAATCCTTGTGTGGATCATTTACATAAACTTGTCACTTCCCATTATGGTTCTAATGCAAGCTGGGTAATAATCATGGGACCAGGAGAGGGGAGGTCAAGGTATGATGCTCCTCCATGTTTGAAGCACAAGGTACGCATGTGCCCAGCTTTCCATCCCCCACTGAATTAATGTAAAGTATCTTTTATTTTCCATTAAATAAGAACTATTCATGCTGCTATGGTAGCAGACCATGTGCAGCCTTCTCTTCTTAAGAGAGAAAAAAGGCTTTTGCGTCAAGCCATTGTTAGGGGAGAATTCACTTTGAGGAGCATTTCAAAGCTGATCCGATTGGGGAAGGAATAATGTTAAATATTTGGTATGAAATATTTATAAGATGCACACATGAACATCTGACAAAGTAGCCTGGAAAATACACATTCTCATCTTTGACAATTTTAGCTCTTTCCCTGTGAATGAGAGGGTGGAGAAAAGGTGTGCGCAGAGGGAGAACTGTGTGTGTGTGTGTATAAATGCATCTAAACACTCGCACACATACACACTCGGGGCAGACACACTTGCATACCAACGCCTGAATGGGTTGATGGGATTTAAGGCAATCTGCATCTGAATACTGCTTTCCAAAGATGGTGGCAATAAGGGCTTGCTGAAGTCTGTTTTAATCATTGTAAAGGAGGAAGCTCTGCACTAATGCCTATCATGAGGGGCATCCGTAGAGTGATGGAGGTGATGGCTGCCGCTGTTGCTGCTGCCGTTTTCCAGCAACCATTTTGTTGGTGTTCTTCACAACTGTTGTCAGGCACATTTTCGTCACATGAAAACAAGACTCTGCTTTTTGCACAGATTGACTTTCCCCACCTGCATCCCTGCATGGCTGCATCCCTGCAAGTGAAATGTTTCATTTCACTTTTATTTAAAAAAAGATGTGCAAAAAGCAGATTTACTTATAGGCAACCAGAGTTGTTGGGGTTTTTTTACATTTTCATCTCTTTCAGATAAAACAAGGCAAAATTTTTTGGTTTTTTTTTTTTTCCAAGGGTCTGGAAAGGTTTCAGAAAAATGGGTTATCACCTCATTCTCAGTCCTTATGACAAGGGATAAAGAGAGAATGTAATGACTCACTCCTTATGGCAGTCACAGTGAAATGCACAGGGATGGCATATATTAAATAACCAGGATAAAGGCAACCATGTGATCTGCTCTCCTTGTAAGGGGATCTAATAGCTCTCTTTTAGAAACCTTATTTCCTTTTCCTTTTTTTTTTTTGCCTTGTCTCTTCTTTGCCTACCCCACTTGTATCAGCTATAGGGTGTTGTTATTCTCTGATGTAAATGCCTGCTTGGTTTAGGCTGTAAACAGGTTAGGGCAAGACCTTTGTGTCTTTAAATATCCTTTTTACACATCAGTGCTAAACACATATTAATAGCAATGGTTTTGATGAACTAAAAGGCCGTATATTTCTCTTCCTACAGGCTTGGGGGTTTATTCTCTCTTTAAAATTTGCCATATTAAATACTCTGGGCAGGCTCTGTGCATTGTACAACATGTTTTTATGTGAGCAGGCGGCTCAATAGCAAGGCAGCATCGTTTGCCCTCATCTGCCAGCTTTTGTCTTTGAGTGGAAGTGTGGGGCCTGGTGAGAGGTAGGATATGAACTGTGTCCAGACTCTGTTCCTTATCTCTGAGATCACCAAGAGGGAGGGCATTGTTGATGGATTTAAATCAGCTTTTTCTCCCCTTGTGCACAACAAAAGTCTAAATCCCTTTTCAGGCCAGATTGCTCCATTTCGCTGCATGGGCTAGGCAGATTGGAAACATGTTTGTCACTCAGCTTTTCTCCCAACCTAATCAGTAGACACTGGGATGGTGGGATTTCAGTGCTCAGTGTATCACCCTTTAATCTATGGAGTTGGCCTTTAAAAGCTGCTGATGCTGTTGCTGCTATGCGTGAGCTGCTGCTGTCTTTCATTTCTGAAGACAAATATAAAAATAATGTTAACCACGAGCACAAGCAGAGGGTTTAGCAGGGATTTGAATCTAAAATGTGATACTTAACACTGACCAACTTGATTTGGTCCAGCAGAGCAGAACCCCTTATTCTGTTATAATAAAGTGTGTTGTATGTGGAGATGATGGCAGTGGGATTTACTGTGTCTGTATTTTAGTTCTGCTGATGAATGGGCCTAAATGGGGAATAACCATAGGCCACAGGAGCACACGGCTGGAAAAAGGTGGCTTGGCAGATTTGTCTTTGGATTTCAAAGGTCTCTCTGATAAACCCACAAGCTCACCAGTGTCTTTGCACTTCTGAGCTCCATGGCATACCATCTTCATCTGTGCCTGGTACCACAGTCCTGGAGGGACAAATTGTCACAACAAGCAGGTAGGAAGAAGCAGACCACCTCTTGTGAGTTTGCAGAGGTCAGAAGGATGCTAAGAGGGAGAGTTATGTGATAGGTGTGATGAAGGATGTTAAAAGCACTGAAAGAATGTAGGCTCTTCAGGGCGGAGGCTGCAGCTCTGTTTACACACAAACAAATCTGTATCTGCTTGCACACACACTACTTGTTGTGTTAAGCACAGCCTGAATCAGATATTGACTGAGGTCTCTAGACAAATACAAGATAATTCCTTCCAGGAAAGATATAATTAATTGACTTGGTATGCAATAACATTTCTAATTCTTTTTCTGCCACTAAAATACTCTGCATGAACTACCTTGCATCCTCTTGAGCCACATTTGTACTCTAAGGTACAGGTAGCATGCAGAATTGCATCTACCAGCCCCATGTAATGCCTCGTTTGGCCATGAGAAGCCAGCTACAGAAGCAAAGTAGAACTCCACATTTGTGAAGCAAGGATGGTACAACAATTCAGCCCAAATGTTCAAACTTAATATTTTGCTGCAAGGACAGGCTGGCTGGGTTTTTCAAGAACCCATTTTGTTCACTGATAGATGGGGGAGGAAGGCTTGCTCCTGCCAGTCTGGCATCCCAGATTCCCAACATCTTGCCCCTAGTGGTGTCAGGTCCCTGACTGGAAATCTGATCAACCTGAAAGAGTAGGAAACTTTTTAATTTCTTCTTTCTCTTTTCATCATTTAAAATACAAAAGAGTTTTTGAATGGAAGTTCCATCTTCAGCAAGCTTGAATTTGTTCTTTTTAGTGGTTGTGAACTATGCCAATTGTTTTGTTTAAATGCTGAATAACTCAGTTTAGTTTTGGCTTCCCAAGGACAGCAAGAAAAATCCCAGTCCTCTTTCCGAAACCCTCCTTTGTTTTTGGGAAAGAACACAATTTTTTCAAGACTTTCCAGATTGTCTTTACCCCTAGTAGAGGAGAAGGAATGTAAAACGAGACATAAAAAGGCAAATTTCCCCAGATATTTCTACTCGTACTGATTGGCCCAGTCCTTATTCCCTCCTGACTTAATAACTGGGAATGTTTTTAGCAACTTCCAGTATTCAAGTAGAAAATTTCCAATGAGGCGGACAATGTCAATATCTACAATAAGAGCCTGTGGTCTTATTGTGAATTAGTAGTGATCTTTCTGAAGATGCCATTCCAGTGGGTAGCTCTAGAAGTGGGAGCTGAGGCCCTCGATCTTAAAGGCCTTTTCCAGCCTGGAAGAGTTTATGGTTTCCATGTCTTGCTGTCTGGGTCAGTAGCAAAGGATAATTGAGATAGATCCTAGGTAGGGTCTCTGAAGAGATGAGAGGCCGTGATGAAAGTGCTAATGATGAGAGGAAAAAATGTGAAGGGGTGTAACTCATGTCTCTTGAAAAAAGGAACTTTCCTGCTGGACATAGTATAGTTCATGGTACAAGTCCAGTCGTACTGGTGGGAGAGGTTTTTAACCCACTGCCCTGGTGAAACAAGTGTAAGCAGTCCATACAGGAACTGGACGATAATGAAAGTCTCATTCCAGCAATGGGAAGCAGGGAAAGCAGGTAGGCTCCTAGCTGATCTCTCTTTTAAAGCAACATGTAGATATGTATTTATATATATTTATAGCCAATTAATTAAACAAAATTCCTTACAAGCTGAAACTGCACAAGACAAGACTCACTAGAACTGCTTTTTTTTCTTTTTTCTTATTTTTTTTCTTCAATTCCCATGTTCAAACAGAAGTCCCTAAGAAAGGAGGGCTGGATATTCCACACAGAAAAGTGTTAGTTTTTCAAACAGGTTGTTTACAGAAGGTTTCAGTTAAATCATCTCATTGATTAACAAAAATTTGGTCTCTGCCTATGTGAATTTCCAGTTGGGCTGGCAATTAAATGAGAAAGAATTATTAACAAAAAATCAGCTCAGGTTAACTGAAAACTTAAACAAAAGTTTTACTTCTGCAGAATAATTTTTTTTCAACTAGGATTGATTTTTCTTATTCAGGACAAAATAGTGTCAAATGTAACATTTTGTTTAATAGCCCTTTTAAGGAGAGGAAATGACAAAGTAAATGCAATCTCTT
Organism: Ploceus nigricollis; assembly: GCA_013399945.1. Taxonomy (NCBI): domain Eukaryota; kingdom Metazoa; phylum Chordata; class Aves; order Passeriformes; family Ploceidae; genus Ploceus; species Ploceus nigricollis. The sequence goes on along the minus strand of VXBC01005000.1, from coordinate 1,213,730 downwards.
TCATCCAAGAATTTGGTGATTAGGGCCCTTATTTTTTGTGTGGGAGGCTAGGATTACATTTTTTCCTCACCTTGAGGACATTTGAATTGATATCACTCAGATATAAGGGCATTATTTAATGTTCTTCACTCCTCTTATTGCTGTCATTTTATTGGGAAAATACTTGAAATATTTTGGAGGCCATGGAAAGAATAATTTTGGGGCTTAGTGCACCTACCTGGGAGGAATAAGATCTGTGCTCCTGGCTGCGTTACACCAACTACTTAATTTAAGAGTGTAGATGTCTCCTGGAGCTGGGACTGCAATCCTTCTTTTTCACCCTGACTCATCTAACTTTTTGGTGATGAATTTGTTTTGCTCACTGGGCCCTGAAGAGGGTTTTATTCTATGTAAAAAATACAGATTGAGCAGGAGAGACTGTGTTTGTGTGAGCACAGACAGACAGCCTGGCCAGGTGGGTTAATACCTGCAGAATCTGGCTCAGCCTCTGTCCAGGCAAAGGAGAGATGGTACCCAGGTCAGCCTGGTAGTGCCTGAGTGACAGCTCTGCAGCTACCTTGGAAGATTTACAAATGTAGCAACGACTTTTTCTTTCTTTTTTTTTATTTTCACTAGACAAAGTTAAAAATACTGGTCTGTTGTTCAAAATAGCTGTGGGAAGACAAGAAACCACAGTTAGCCAAAAAAACCTTTGCCCGGTTCTTTTTTTGACATCCTAGTCACAATTGCAACTTGAAAAAGATAATTAATAGTTACCTTGATTGCTTGGTTGTGTGCTTAAGAAAGGAAAACTGAACTTCAGTAAGACTCTAGACTTCTTGTCAGATCAGACAGTGTATGAAAAAAACATTGTGACTATAAAATTAATACAGAAGACAAAAGATAAATGAGCTTTCCACTTTCAGGAGGACACTTGTATTTATTTTCCTTGTTTCTTGTGTTTGGGGCTGAATCTTGGGGGACAGCTAAAGGAGTCAGTGCAAGTAGCATGGTTGAAAATGCTTCCATTGCTAATATCAGAGAGGCATCTCAGAGATAGTACCAATAAATTGTTCCTGTTTCCTTCCCCTTGAAGTCTGAAGGGAAGGAGGGAAAAAACACCTGAATTGTGGGAAGAGCAATCCTGTGTGGTCAAAGGGATTATCTAGATGAAAAGGACTTTCTTGCAACTTTAAACTGTTTTATTCCTTTTCTTGCCTTCTTATTCTCCCTGAGTGAAAAACACTGAGTCAGGTCAGTTTTATCATTTTTTCCCTGCTGTTGCACTGTAAGACTTTCTTCTGCTCTCTTGTCAGTGCTTACCCTGCTTTCTTCCACAGCACAGATCCTTTCCAGAGTGACTGCAATCAAAAGATTCCCTAGCTGAGAAGGATGCCAAAATAAACTGCTTGAGGTCCCACCTCCCAAGACTTTCAGGAATCCTAGCAGAGACTGATGAGTTAGATTTGGCACCAATTTCGTATTTTAAATATATTATTTTTCCCCTCTAGGTCATGGATATTTAGACAGATGTGTTCAGAGATTTGCAAAAATTAAGGGAATGACAAGGTTAGCTTTGTGTTGTATCAGTGACCAAAAAACTCAGTCATTACCACAGCAAGTGAGGAAGTCATCAAGGCCCAGCTATTCTAGGCTGTGATGGAGTTTTCCTTCTTTCTGATAGTGACAGCTCTGTTCAACAGAGGTGTTAAGACCCTCATGACCTGAATTTTTGCCAGTGTCATTCCTTTACAACAACTCATGACACCTTTGTATTGCCTGAGTTGCTAAAGCGTTTGCTTAGGCCTCATGAGAGACTGAACCGGGTATCTGGTACCACCTGTGAAAATCCCACTTGAAACGGCTTCACCTCTGCACTTCTGCTGGAAGCAAAGCCCTTTTCCTAAGCAGAGGTGTGATTCTCACTGCTGTGGCTTCAGAGAAGGAAAGCCTTTTAATCAGTGTTACACCTGAATGACTGTTATCCCCGCAGGAAAAAGAAATAGAACCCCTCTCATGGGACCAACAAATAACTCACAAGTCTTTCTACAGAGGAACAGCAAGAAAAGTATGTCACCTTGTCTTGTTTAGCTTGGCAGAGCCAGAGTGCTCATAAGAGGTGAAGCTGCTAGGACTTGCCTCCCCTGCTCCCAGAGCCACGCAGCCTCTGCTGCCAAAAGCGCTCTTCCGTCTCAGCAGTGCGGCAGGTGAGCGTCTGCCAAGTGACAAAACACAAACCTCCTAACGAGCAGCTGAGGGTAGGGTGGGGATTCCACACAGAGACAAATCTATGTCCCTCAGGAGATCTGGTGCAAACCGATCGGTATAAGAAGTATTTCGCTGCTAATTAAGTTTTGATCCTTTGGCTTCACTTAAAACAGTTTGAGAGTATATCAAGTCAGAGAGCAGGTGCTGACTGGCTTGAAAGCACTGGTCCATCAAATCAGGTAAGGGTTTTATATTCAGAAACTCCCCTAGAAGGGAGACTGTAACTTGCTAAGTGATAGATATACCCAGAGCCTTTCAAGTATAATGCATTATTGACAGAGTTATAATGCTTGTGACTTTTATTCCCCCAAACACTTGAAAAAATCCCCTCTGCTCTGAAAGAACCTCCTCTTTCTCATGTTCTGTCCTCTTAATTTGTGTGTATGGAATGAATGCCGAAGGAGATAAATAGCCAGGTGCAGCTTGGAAATCCCAGGAGCAGTTGCTTCTGGTCTTCCTGCCTTGATTTGGAATCCAAATTCAAACAGGAAAGTCTGATTTTAGAGGACATGCCACCTCTGTTCCACTGTCTTCAAAAATGCCAAAGGTTAAGAGCAGAAGAACGTTGGATTCATAGTATGTCTTCTCCCCAGGTGCCAGAATATTTAAAGAAGTGGTCACCTTTTATTAGTAGCTCTTAGGTGTTCTTGACTGACCAGAATAAAGGAAGGCCCAGCAAATGTGCAACTGAAAAATAATTAGCTGTGTACGCAGGGGGGGACTGAGATATAGAGGTCATTAAAAATTTGGGTTATATTTTTCTGCATCTGAAAACTTCTTAATGATCTCTGTGCTACAGAGAACAACAAAGCAGATTAGAATAAATAAAGGCTGTACCGTGCCTCCCTACTGATACAGCTGCCTGAGGACTGAATACAGAATGGTACATACTTACAGCAGGTTGCAGTATGACCAGCTCCAATTGCTCCAAATTATAAGTTGCCTTAGAATCATGATCGAAAGGGGTTTGTTTTGTCTTTGGGGTTTTTTTGTTGGTTTTTTTTTAGGTGGGTTTTTTTGGTTTTTTGTTGAGGTTTTTTTTTTTGGGTTTTTTTTTTTTTTTTTTTTTTTTTTTGTAGTTTTCTCCCTGAAATTTGTGTCTCTAACACTCACTNTTCTGGGGCCAAAAGGATTCTTCACCCACCTCATCAGTTGAATGAAAGGGAAATTTAAGAGATAGAGAAATATTTGCAGCTACAGAAGTCATTCTTTTACTATTCCCCACTGCATGGTTAGTGAACTGGAACTAAGTAAGCAATTTTTAGAATTTCTGGTATGCCTTCAAATTTATGCTGTTCACACTGAGAATAGTAGTGTACTGGTGATCAATAATGGTAGATGGATTTCCTTTATTGTAGTAAGGTTCTGAGTAGGGTCTTCCCTCAAGTGTTGTGGTAGTGGTGCAGTTATCAGCTTGTTTCCAGCCTTGTGGAATTTGGCAGACAGCTGACAGTAGGAAACTTCTTAGAAAAGTCAAAAGAAGTGGCACAGGGGTGTTTTCCTCCCTGACAACTTGCCTTGTCCTGAGAAATCTTTGCAGGGCTTTCTCTTACTGTAGAGTTGTGCCCTTCGATGGCTGAGGTGTGTGGTGCTTTCAACACTTCGAGATTTTTCACTCTACGGTTCCTGAACAGTTAACATAAGGCTAATGGGATAGCTGTTGTCTAAATCAATAGCATATTTTGGATGTAATTGGAGGCAAAATTTTACCCTGCCACAGATAAATTAAGTCTGGTGGGCCTTGTACCGAGCAGCAGATCCATTTCTTCAGGCTCCGCTAATAATGTGTCAGTCAGCAAAATCACTTATGCTGGTTTTGTAATGGGGACTCCTCATGTCTGTGCTTCAATCATAGTCCTTTCCTACCTGAATAAAGAAGTCTTCCTATCCAAACAGAAACAGTGGAAGGATTTTGTTTTCTATCAACAGATCTGTTGTAAACCATCTGTTAATTTGTTAGGACAGCTACACTCGCTGAGAAGTATTTCACTGAGTCTAAATATCATAAGTAAAGAAAGTTGCTCACGTGTTGCATGGATAAGAGGTGGTTGAAGTGTGGTGTGACAGAAATTATAACATATGGGTGCATATCCAGAGCATCCCTCTTTCTGTGAGAAAAAACATGCATCAGTGTATGCCCGTTATGTAGTACCTCTGAAATAAATGTGTGAAGATTTCCTGAAGAAATTGCACCTAAATAGTTTGCAAGGTGAAAGGTCTGTGGGAGAGTCCTTCTTTCATCTGAACCACAACACTACAGGCCCAATGTAGTTGAGTGAATTTCCCTTTTCCTTTCAGCAGGGGAAGTGAAAGAGGGTTAATAAACTAAGCAGAACATCCAACAACACTAAGCCATCAGCTCTAGTGGTTATACCTTTCATTTGCTCTTAATTGGGAACAATGGGTGATTGTTAATGGTGTGAGCCTAGAAAGAGGAGCTGGAAAGGAAATAAGAACATAAGATGGTGTCTCTCCAGTTAGAATGCATTTGTGATGGCCATTCTCCATCCTGCTGTAGTCTTTTTGTGAGGGTGAAGCAATGAAGATGAAGGCTGCTTAGCATTATTCTCCCTGGGCTTGGTTTTGGGGTGTGGTGATTTGAACATGAGGCTGTAGTCAGGGAATGTGCCCCTTCCAACCTTTCCAACCTTCCTTTGAGGTAGCACCCAAGTATTTCTACTCATAGAGCACCGTTGTCTCCTTTCTCAAGGCCCTTTTAGGTGAAGCTAGCACAAGAGGTCATGGAGCAAGAGAGAGGCTTGGTGTCAGCTTCTAGAAACATAAAATGCATGTGGATTAGGAGACCTGAATCTTGTACACAGCAACTGAAACATGTAAAGTGATCTGGGCAAGCCCCATGAAGGCATCTTCTGAGCATGATCTGCCAGTCTACTGTCCTTTTTTGGTGCTGCCACCACACAACCAGTAATCTATAGTGCCTTGCACTCTTTCTGGTTGCTGGAGACCCTCTTAGATCTACTTTAAGTTAGTGAGCCTATTCTAATGTGAAAAGGGTGAGAAAAAGGCCCCAAGTTTGCTTAGTCTTTTCCTCTTTTTCTTCATTCATGCATTTGGTAGAGCTTGGTTGAAATGGTGGATTTCACTGGCTCTAGTGCTTTCTGAAGTTATTAGCACATGGGTCCAAGTTTTGGCATGTTTAAAACTGACCCATTGATTCCAAGGTGTAGCCACACTGAGTGGCTCAGCCAATGCTGTGTCAGATGCTGGCAGCAGGAATAAGACATAGGTTATGCTCACCCATCCCTGTATTGAAAGACCATCTCAGCTGAATTCACTGAATTGTCTTCTATGCTAGTTTCTCCTGCATGAGGCTGAAAAAAATAATGCATTCAAATTAGTGTTAGGGGCCACTGTCTTCCCCAGCTAATACTGTCTGAGTCTGTTAGTGCTGATAGGGAAGAATTGTGAGATGCTCTTCAAGTACCGAGAAATAATTTTGGAATTGTTTTTTTTTATTCCATACCAGTTTTAAAGCAATGTTTGAAGCTGGTGTGCTGGAGGAAGAAAGCTAAAATCCTCTCAATTCTTCCTCACTTTAAATGCAGCTCTTTCCTTGAAAGGGGAGGAAACCCCACATATTGGTGTACTGTTATCCGTTCTTGGAGAAGCCTGACTAGCTGGAAAAAAATGTTGATGTTTTTAGCACTCTCCTCACCGCTGCCTTCCGGCCTCTCTGGGATGGATATACAGCACCTCCAAGATATGGCAAATGTCAAGTTGCTTGCGAGGCCACGTCCCCACGTTTGAGCTTGGAGCTACCAGCTGGCAGTGGCAGCAGCCCCGTGCAGTCCGGGTGGTTGCAGCAAACAGCTTTGAAGTTCTGCCCTTCAGCTATCTCCTGTTGCACGCAGCTTGTGATACATGAGTCTGTGTCCTGCAGCTGTCTCCGTTTAAGTCAGCAGGCGTTTGAAGCAATGCTGGCCACCCCAGGGAAAGGGGCAAGAGTTGAACAAAGTGTTCATCTTCAATTAAACCGTTGGAATGCCAGTGCAGAGTCTGATTCCCTGCCACTTTCTCCTCTAAAACCAATGCCATGTTTGAGCTTTTTAATAGGGAAGAGCAGAGGCAGCTGTCAAGGTCTGCTAGTCAGTTCAGGTTTGAACCAAAGGGAAAAATCAGTAATGACATCAAATGGTTTGTAAGGGGGACACGCTGAGTTTTAGGCAGTGATTCCAGCAATCGCCAGCTCCCCTTTAGACTACTGTCTTCAGTTTGAAATCTTGCTGCTGAATATGTCAGAGGAAACTAACAGGGTGGTATCCATGAAGCTTAACCAGCAGAAGGGTTTAAAAATGTCTCTTTGCAGTGAGCCAAATTCAGCCCCGGTGTAAATGCAATTCCTTCTAAAGTCAGTTCTGAAGCTGCTGCTGAAAATGGGTTCAAACCAACAGTCCAGGTCTTCGCCTTGAATTGTGTGGCCTGGTTGTCTTCAGCGGGAAGGAATTAAATATGGAAAAGATAAGCTAGAGGAAAACATGACCCACCTGGCTGCTGCACCCATTTAGTCCTGGGCTGAACTTGCTCAATTATCTCTTTTTTTTTCTTCCTTTATTGCGTATCAAGTATGGCTGCCTGTTTGGAGCCACAACAAAAGCAGTAACAACAGACTTTGACACCTGTGTTTCCTCCAGCTGTGAGTCTCATCTTTTTTTCTACAAACAACTTTATCTGCTTCAGAATGTGGGACCAGTTCTCAGAATTACAAAGGCTGCTCTGCAACAAATGGTCTCCTAGTTTGCTTTATCTGTTCAAACGTGTGCTTTTTGGTCTAACTTTACTTTTTCTATGAACTTTACATGCTGCAGGGTATGCTCCTGACTTATGGAGTGAGTTTGATACAAATTGCGTAACAAAACAATTTCCAGTGCAGGCTCGTATATTTAAATCCATGGTTATGTTCTTAAGGATCTGACTTTTGCCTCTCCCTTACCAGCTGTCCTCTTTTAGTAACTAGTGCTGATAACAGCCCTGAGAAAGCAAATGGTAGAAAGCAAATTGCTTCTTGAAAAAAAAAAAAAATGCAGTGGGGGGAGTGAAGAACTAAAATGAAAAAGAGGGTCAGAAAAATATATTCTAAAATACAAACTACTGTTATGCCTGGATAACTAGCCTGGCAATCTTTGATATGGCTGGAATCATTGCCACTGAAATGAGCAGAAAGTTTTGTTGTCATTCACAGCAGAAGAGTAGCAAAGGAATTTATGGTATGAAAGTTGTCTGTCTTCTAGTGCATCTGTATACACCATGTGCTGGGCCACTTGGCAGGCCAGGAGATTATGTAAAAAAAAAAAAATCTTGGAAATTCTGCTGTCTTTGTTTAATATATCAAAAATGCTATTCTTCCATAACCAGGGCAGCAGCTTGGTATCAGAATTTTTAATACGTGGTAGGGAATATGCACAGGAGGAATGAAAGCTGCCCTGTTCCCATTTTGTGAACTTTCTAAAGGATGCTGAGGATAGGATCAGATTGGTGTGGTGTGGTAGTAACATAAGAGTAATTTCTGTAATTTCTTATTCTGTAAAAAGTATTTTATGTTTACGAGAAAAGGAGACAATCCAAATAAAATTACATTGTATGGATTTGTCTGCTCTATTGCAGCAGGAAAAAACAGTGAGGATAGAAGAAAAATCACTGCAATGCTCCAGAGGGTGCAGTCATGCAGCCAGGAATGCAGTATGTAGTTGAAACCTTTTGAAAAGCTTTGAAAATCTGACCCTTAATTTCCAACACTGGATGAAATTTAGGTCATTCTGATCCACCTGCTTCCCCGTAATGGGTCTGAGAGAGGAATTCTGTCTGGGTAGACACATCTCCCAACCTAGATAATTAATTACATTCATTTATTTTAATTAAACCAGGAATAATTTTACATCACAAATTAGTTGTCACTATTTTTTTTTTAGTGTTCGTATTTAAGTCAGCTGGAAAGATCAAATAGACTTGTTCATTTCCCTCCTCGCTTGTAGTTGTTTTTCAGTCTGCTTCCTGTTCAAGTTTTTATGCGCATTAGAGTTTGCTTTTTATTTAAACTCTACTGTATGCTTTCAACAATATTACTTAAACCGTGTCTAATGCTGCAAGCTTCTTTCAAGCCATTTGTGGTCTGCTGGACTTTGCAGTCTCTTTCCTAATTATTTGGAGCCTTAAGCATGAATTGGTAACTTCAGATGTGCAAAAGAGCTCACTATTCTGGTTAGGACTTTTGCTGTTTGAGCTATGTCTGATCTGTAGGACACCATTTCATAGCCCAAATACCCAATTTATAACATGGACAGATAGCAGGTGATTAAATTTGGAGAACTGCTGCATCATTGTTTTGAGAATTAATAGGCAGTCTGGGACTCTGATAAGCCAGTCTTTAAAATGCTTTGTTCTAGCAAATAAAAAAGGGTGATCCTGATAATTTCTCAATCTAGTCTAAGCCAGTGCTTTCCATATTTTGACAAGAAGGAATCCAAACCTTGCAAGTATACTTCGTTTAACCTGGAATATTTGTACATAGGTAATAATAATCTCATTCCCAACCTGAATGCATATTCTAGTCTCTTTCCTATATAAAGTGCAGAACCCATACCAAGCTCAAAAATGTATTTGCAAAGATCTCATGGTCTTATTGTGACCATGTTTTAGATGGTTCTTCCCACAACAAACAGAACTAATTTGTCAAAAATATTAAGAGAATTTTTTCCACAATGGGTGCTTCATGTAAGCCTATACTTAAAAAAAATTGGTTTTTATTTCAGCACACATGGTAGAATTATCTCATTACACTCAGTCTCAGTCTCCACAATTTCACATAGCCTGTCTTCATATAGAGGCTTATGTAACATGATCAGGAAACTATTGAGTCTAGTTTTTTTTGAAGTTTTTGAAGAAATGAATTTTCTTCTCATTTTAATTTTGTAGGACTTTCCTATAAGGATGGAATAACTGTAAAATATTATGTTACAAAAAAAAAAAAAAATCCCGAAAGGGGAGTTTCTGCTTGAACTGTTTTCTGTCAGGGCTAGTTCAGATAGGTTGGGCAATGAACCTATTGTAAATTACTATTTTTGCCTGTGTTTCTGACTTCTCAGCTGGTTCTGCCCATCTCTAATGGGCAGTGGTATTGAGGGTTGTGCACTTGCCTCTGGGTCTGTCATGAGGCTTGGCTGGAGCTGGACCTTCTGAGAATTGGCACAGCACACTTTCACACGCTGCAAAAATAATTTCTTGTGCTAATCCCTTGTGGCATTTACATATTACACAAGACCCTCTTTATAGAAGAAAAAACCAACATTTTCCCATGACCATAGTTAATGTACTGTAAATCTGTGAACTGTTGGATCTGTAAGGCACATCTCAGGACACTTTTTCCTCCAGAAAAGGACTTGGAACAGCATTGTGCTTGCTATCACAGAGGAAAGTTCTGATGTGGTTAAAATATTCATTCCAGACTCTAGAGGTCTAACTTAGAATATCTGCTCATCTACTGGTTGCCTTGTAACTAGATGTTAGGGCAGTACATGAACAGAAATCCAGTATAGGTTATCTGTGAAAGACAGAAAATTTAAAAGTTTAAGAACATCTGTTATGCCTCTCTCTAAGGGTTCATTGGGCCCTCTATCCAGGTGGTTACAAGAAGGTGCACAGGGAAAGAAAAGTAAGGAAAGAAATGTACTTCCTCCAAGTAAACTCCCAATTCCCAACATTTCATCAACCTGATGTGTGGGTTTTTACTATTTGATAGCCCTAAAATATTGGTTTCTTCAAGTTTCTGGTACAGGTTCCTGTGCAGCCTGTGCAAACTTTTTCCATCCGCAATATTCTTTTCCAAGGAGTCCTGTAACAGACAGAACTGCTGTCTTTTATTTTTCCTGAGCCTTGTTCTTGCACATTTCATGTTGTGTCCCTTAGTTTTGAGCTGAAAGACTCAGCATGCAGTTAATTTTTACCCAGTTTTTCAAAGGCACTCTTTAATTTGTTGACCTCTATCATGCGTTACCTGTTCAGGTTGTCTCTTCTCCAGGCTCACAAGTCTTAGCCTGCTCTGCTGTCCTTTCAGTTGCATACAAGGTGGCTGTAATGCTTTTTCTCTGGTGGGAATCCTGGAAAGCATTTGGCAACAAAATCATGTCTCTGTGTGTATATATACATCTATATATGTATGTATATAAAATAGAAGGTTTGAGAATGGTACTATGCAGCACAAGACTAGTATTAGATATTTATTCCAAAGCTAATATTAACAGATAAATCTATATAATTATAATCTTTTGAAAACAGGGGGAAAAGTAACCATTATCTTGTAAATGACCTTGTAGCTTCTTCCTGTGGGCCCCCTCTTTTACCTGAAAGGCTTAAATGCCCATTTATGCAAAAGCTGGAGCTCTGGCAAAATGCCCACTGAGGGCAAGTGTGTAACCAAGCAAATGCCCAAAACCCCTGTAATGCATTTATTGAACTTGTCTCTCAACACAGTCTATTTTGTTCAATCTTGTTAAAGAAAATGAAGGCTGAATCTCACTGCTGCACAATGACTTCTCACCATTTGACTCACAAGTGAAATCACAGGTCAGGTGGGGCGTCAAGACCTTGTGACTTTCTCCTGCAACCTGCTTATGTGCTCAGGCTGAGTGCATCATGTGCATCTCTGTGGCTTTGGGGACAGCTGGGGAAATGCCCACTGAAGGCTTTGAAAGACACTGTAAACTTGTGATGCTTGGCGTGGTGCTGGTAACTTCCATGTTCATGCTCTGTGTCAAAGGCAAGCAAATTCAGAAAAATGTTACAGAGGCTTGGAAGATCCAGTTTCCTTCCCACTGACCCCAAGGTAGACATCCCCCCGATTCCTCACTTGGGCTTATCATTGCTACCTTTGCCTGAGCTGTGAAACCTGTTGTTTTTGCACTGAGGGGATAGCATAACCCAGAGCAGGTAACATGTGAGAAAACCTTCAATTTATACATGATGTACATAATGACATAATGGTGTTCTTTGCTAGGAACTACAGAAAATCCCAATATTCTATTTGTTTGGTTGGGTTTTATGGGGTTTTTTTTGTTTGGGTTTTTTTTACCATTCCTGATGCTGAACTGATGTTTAGGAAAGGCAGTTCATAGTATATGCAACCCAAGTGAAAAAAATCTAGACCCAATGTGGGCAGTAGGATAGAGCATAACTCATTGGAACCTAATGGAGCGATTGAATGCCTGTTCTTTAAGAAATAAATTGGGTTTTGACAGATAACTTTGCTTAGATCTCAACTGAATTAATGTAATCTAATAAAGGTATTTTGTTGGTGGATTTGGCTAGGAAGAGGTTGTATGCATGGAAGGAACCTTTGAAAGGAGGGGCAAAAGCCTACTGGTGATGCAGATGAAATGGGGCTGATGTAGACTAATGGAAAGAGTGAAGCTCCTGTGAGGATTAGGTGTTGCCTGTCTAGCAGCCAGAGAGAAAGTCCTGGCATAGCCTGAGAAAGTCATCTACCTTGGCTCCTTATGCTATTGCTCCTATAGGCTGAAGGAGTTTCTTTTTTTGTGCTTGTTTCCTCAGTCTCTGTTCAAAATCACTTGTATGGGATTCAGAAATGGAGCTCAACTCCTCATTTCAGGACTAGGGTATAGCAGCGAGCAGAGGTGCTTGAGTAGAGTCAAGTTTTGCTTGCCTTCCTCACGTGTTTATGCAGCCATCTCTGCCTTGCTTGGTTCTGAAGCTGGTTTTTTTCTGAGATTGCAAAAGGCATCCCCTTTCCATTACATGAGTCTCACTTATTTACAAACTATGTGTAACGTTCTGCTCTGCTAAAGCAGGGCAGAAACAATTAGAAAATAGAAATAATTAGAATAATTAGAAATAATAGAATAATTAGAAAATAGAAAAGTATTTATGTGGTTTTTTTAACTGCACCTGTTTCAGGAGTTCTTTTTGTTTTTTTAATTTTTCTTCTTTCTTAGAACTAAATTACAAATATCTTAGTCATTTGCTGATTCAGGAGTGCAGCCATGCTGAAATCCTTTCCTCTCCTCCTTCTGCTTTTGCACAGACAGAATGAATAAAGCTGTGCATTTTGTGTACAACGTGAGAGATGAAGAAACTAGTTAGGTGCTTAAATATTTTGGTAACGGAGTACCAGATGAGCATAGAAACTAGTGAGATTATTTTTCTCTTTTTTTTCTTAATCTCTCATTTTTTATCTTTTTTCCTACGCATGCATCATGATTTGCATGCCTGTAGGCTGCCTAAATCTGAGGTGGTCAGTGGAAATGAGGCCCTGTAAGATCAGATAAATGCTGATTTTCCTGTCTAACTTTCCTGTCTATCAAAGAACTTTTCTTGAGTTGCAGATGAGGAATGATCATACAGTCCACTCTCATGGCTCTGATGGAAAGGCTCTAAATCTCCAGCAGAGATTCACCAGCAGACTAAAGAAGGGCTACTTAATGATGAATGGGTTTGTCCAGGTCCTCAGTTGCTGCTAAAATGCTTTAGAATCATCTGTGCACAGGTGCTCAGAGTTGCTGTGGAAGTGGCACAGGCTCCTGTGCTTCCTGTTCATGGCAATCCTCTTTCTAGAAGCCTTGAGCAGAAAAGCATCAAGACAGTGAGATGCTGACTTTGACTGATTCTCCTGAGCTGTTTTGGATCAAACACAGTCAGTCTTAAGCCCATGGCCAGGAGTCTTTTTAAAAAAAAAAAATACTAAAATAACAAATAAGAGATCTGTTTTAGAAGTAAAGGTCCATCTGTCTTCTAGTAAAAAAATACAGTCTGCAATACATTCCTGCAATGGAATGGTTTCAGCTAAGGAACACAACCTTTCACAATACTCAAAGTATGTAAAATTACAAGTTTATGTGGTTTTTATCTCCTTCTACTTCAAGTTTAACAATAACCCTGCATGTGACTCCCTTTGTTGGCAAGCTGCTTACAAGAAGGCTGCCATTTCTGTTGCTGACATATCTCTTAATTTTTACTCCTCCAGACTGTGTAGCATATTTAATTAAAGTTTGCAGCTTTGGTATGAAGTTTAGGAAAAGACAAAGATAATGTTCATGAGGAGAAAAAGGAATTCTTTTAAAGTCAGCTTCATTAACTATTAGACTGTAGAGTGAGGGTCACTTTGCCCAGACTGAAATAACTGAATCTCCCTAATTGCATTTTACTTGAATTATTTCTTTATTTCAAGCATGTTATGCTTGTTAGTGGTTTAATATGACTGCAAGCACAAATTAATTATACCTGGTAGCTAATTGTAGGAAAGCTATGGTGATCAATGTTTATGCTTTTTTTTTTAATGTCTACCTTTAGTATACATACTTGGATCAGCTCCCTCCCAATCATGAATAAATATTTGCTGCTTATATGTTCCCATGCAAATTGGATTAATTTTAGCATATTCATGGAAGAAGGACATCGCTGCCTACCCTCAATATTAAGCTAGCTGAACAAGCAAAGGTTGGGGTTTTTTTCCCTACTTAAGTAGTGAATGAATGAGACAGACAGAAAATTCAGCACAAGTTTGCTTATCCCAAATGGTTTGGGGGCATCCAGGGTATTTGGAGGGATGGAGGTAAAGTCAATCAAAGAATTGACGGAGAAAAGCAACTCTTCCTGGGGCCCTAACCTTGAAGAATTTCAGTTAAGCACTGCTCAGCTAAATGAAATGGTAATTGGATAAACAGAGTGGTGGATGTTTGGGTCTGGATATGGACAGAACTCTGCATATGCCTGCAAGGTTTTCTCTTTACCTTTTCAGCATCTCATGCAGCCTTTGTGTCTTCTCTGAGACCACTCAGCTGCCTCACACTCTGCGGTGTAAATGCACCACAACTTTGGCATCAGAGACTCTTTCTCCCCATTTAATTATGTGCCATTTTGGATACACTTTTTTCCCATGGAGCTGTAAGGACAAAGGAGCTGTACCTTTTCTCTATGTCCCCAGCCATGCTCAGCCCCTGCATGCTGACTCTGGGAACTGATCCTGTGTGATGTGACTCTCTGTGGTAACCTTTTTCCAGAGCTAAGTCCTGATGCTACCCTCTGAGTTGCATCCTTTTGAGGGGTTTGCTTGTCTTTTCCCGGTTCTCCTAACAATATGGGTGGGTTACCCCTTACTGGAAACTGCACAGTTGAGAAATCCTCGTCTCTGCATTTGTCAGCTGAACAGAATTGTGGAATAAGCCTTGAAGTGGAAAGCCTTTTTAGTCAGAGATGTGACTTTTGGCTTCTTTTTTTTTTTTTTTTTGGCAGATTGATCGGTTGTAGGAGTGCTGTTCCCTCTGAGACAGCAAGCTGCTGAGGACTTGGACATTGTTCTTGTGTTGTGATATGGTATCAGCAACAATCTGGAGACAAAGGCACAGGGGTCAGGCAATGCTGTAGCATGAAAGGAGCAGCCAGCTCTGTAGGCTCTGTACTGTGGAGAATCTTATCATTCACTTATTATTGACTGAGAAAGGCACTGTCATGCAACAACACTTTGGGTGTTCAGCACTTAGATGAGGTGGTGTGCACAGGAATTTTAGCCTCGCAGCTCTGGGCCATCAGGATTCAAAAACCTCAGCCAGGATTCTGAAAATACCTAAGAAAATACTGGGATTTTTGTATCATCACTCAGACTTAACCTTTCAATGGTTAAGGCAGCTGGATACAAACTATATTTACTTCCTTGGTTCCTGATGTCTTAGAGGATACAAGGCCTCTAGAAGGGGCCTTGTATCCCCTAAGAAGGATAGAATGAAAGAAATTAATGGAATGAAGGGCAGAAACAAATTCGGATTTTGATTTTGAGTCCCTTAGACTTGATCTTTCGCACCAAAACAAAAGGATCAGTGCTTCTCCTGCTCCTGTGGTGAGTGTTGCCAGTGTGTTTCTTCCTATCATATAGGATAGGAAGATACAGAGCTGAATGATGTTGAAAAGCTCAGCAATGAAATGGTCAAGACATCATAACTTCCAGTCCTCCTCGGAACAGCAGATCCAACATCTCTATATGAGCATGTGGACATGCACACGTAGATGATCCATGCTTGTGCAGCTCCTCCAGTGTGTCCTGTGCATGCCTGCTTCCTGTGATGTCTGTGCCTCTGAACTCCTGGGATGCAGCAGAGCCTTGTGTGATATGGAGTCGGTTTTTGCATGGTTGGTGGCCATTTGTCTGAGATTTCCAGATGTTACAGCTGTTAATTGTCTGGAAATTTGGTGGAATATTGCCCAAAGCAGTTGAGTTGGCCAGCATGAAATGTCTTTTACATGTCTAATTAATTTAGTGTGCATGTAAAATATCTTCCCATGCAAAGAGAACCAGGGGAAAAAAGTGTGAGTTACTAAGAAAAAGGCTATAAATTAGAACTCCAGACCTTCATTTGCATGTTTCTTATATCAGTGCTACTATTCTACCAACATGCAATAATGTACATTCAGCGAGTGTACTTGTCTTTACATGATGTCTTCCGCGACATTTTAATTTTTGTGTGTGAATGTTAAAATTCAGTTGCTGACTCTGTTTCCTTTCTGCCCCAAACTAGATTAGATATTTAGTGATGACCCAAAGGAGCACAGCAGATCCACACTGATTACCATTGCAAGTGACACAAGATTGGGGAAAAAAAAAAAACAATTATGAAGAGGCCTGTGACATAGACCTTACTGTCTATGAATTGATAAGGTAAAGGAAATGTAATTATTTGAATGTTTATGCAATTGAGATAGGATGGAACATGAAGGTAAAAATATTAAAGCTCTGATAGCAGAATGGGAGACTCCCTGATAAGTGATGAGTTTAGGGCATGGTGGAAATTTTCTAGCAGAGAGCAGCGTAACAGTGGCTTCATGACGTTGTCAAAGATGTTAACCATAGCTGGGGACACAAGCAAGGAAAGGTAAAATATAAACAGAGAATGTCACAGCAGATCTAATTGGGAATTCTCTGCAGTGTCACATTCTGCCATCAAAAATTCAAAGAAACTGATGAAAAATTTGAGACCATTCAGGGAAAAGATGAGATTGCTCAAGGAGAAAAACTCCTGTAGGGTGTGTAGGAATGCTGAAACTCACTTTATAATTTACCAAAAGGCAGATAATGTGAATTATCTTGGTCAGAGTCTGCCAAGACCTAATGTTGTACAAACTTTGAAAACAGACTACTCTTTTTGGTAAAGGATCTAACTGCTGGAAATTGAAGCAAAATATATTTTAACTAATGAAAATTTGTGGGTTTGTAACCGAGAGGGTAACATGGGAACATGTATTCTTAATTGAGAAACAGCTACAGAGCATGCAATTCCTTTTAAAAAAATAATAAATTGGCACCATTGCTTTGGAAACAAAACTAAGGGGAGTATTGTTGCTTGTGAAAGGAGATTCATTCCAATTTTACAAGAATGCTTATTCAGCTGAGCTAATTTATTTTGACTAGAAGTACATAAAATAAGAGGATTTTTTTCTAAATTTTCTACTGTCTTAAAAATTCCTGTAAATATTTAATGAATTCATGTAGTTTGACATTTGTGCATATTTTGTGCCTTACCACGGTAAAGTATT
This sequence comes from Ploceus nigricollis, assembly GCA_013399945.1. Classification (NCBI taxonomy): domain Eukaryota; kingdom Metazoa; phylum Chordata; class Aves; order Passeriformes; family Ploceidae; genus Ploceus; species Ploceus nigricollis. The sequence continues at coordinate 1,196,933 of VXBC01005000.1, read as the reverse complement.
GAACTATGATAGGGTTTTAATGAGCCATGAAATTTGGTCCAGGTGTGTCCTGTAAGTGTCTCTTTGTGGCCAGCATTTCCCACTGGATCTTTAGCCACAAGAAAAGGTTATTTCTGATGCCTGTTGTTGGTAGGCCATTGTGAGATCCTGACATTTAGAAAGGAAAAATAGTGACCTGAAAAATCCTGCCCTACATTATTCTGGAAGGACTTTGTATTCCAAAGCACCTGTATTTAAGGGAGATGTTTAGGAAGTGCACATTGAAATTTTTGGGGGGAGGTCAAGAAATACTATTTTAGGTGCATGGGAACCAGAATTTCAAAGAAATGTGGGGGGTTTTTTGCATGCAGTTAACATGATGTATATGATAGAGATGAAAAACTAAAGAATTTAGAATCATCTGAGCGAAAATTAAAATCTCATTTTATGATGAAACTTTTCATAGTCTCTCTCTTTAAAAGTAATCACTTCTAAAATGAATTGAAATGTGTATTGAAGCCACATTTTCTAATGCTCAGTCGTGCTGACTTCTTCAACAATCTGCATATAGAATCAGAGATTGTACATTGTCTTTTAGGAAACTGTAAAAATGTGTTGGAAAGGGGTTGTGAACATAAGACAGAACCACATTTTCTGTGCTCCAATCTACTGCACCTTCAGCGTTGATATGCAAACAAATGCTTTTCCTGGTACGCTGGCCTTGAAAATGCAGACTGGATCAGAAATCCAAAGAGTCTTTTTTCTTTTAGCTCTGCCTTATTATCTTGTTCCTCTTTTGTCCAAATGGGGGAGGCAGAGATGAAAAGGTTGATTTAAAAAAAATTTTAAATACTCATAAAGTAATTAAAGATTCTTCTGAGTAGACCAACTGTCCTGCAGAAAAATCAGCAGAAAAATACTTCATACATTTGCAGTAGAAGTGTTGGGCTTGCTTTAACTTCTGTGATCCCTGGCATGGATTACTCAAAACTGCCTCATAATGGTGGCTGATATTAGATGTGGCCATGCCCTGCTGTGCAGCTGGCAGCTATCAGTGTGTATTGCCTGGTGAACTGTTCTATTGACAGCCTGCTTTCATCTTTCATTTTGTCAGACTGCATTGTTCTCCAGATTTTTAACAGGATATTCAGTGGGTGACTCTCTGGTCTGGAGGGCTGTGGTGTGAGCATCCACAGCAGGAACCTCACTGCTGTCAGGTGACCGCTGTCACTGCAGGAGCTGTTTTTGAGGTCACTTCTGTGGCCACAAGGGTTAGAAAGTTGTTCTAGTTCTAGAGTGAAGAAGACTATGTCTCATAAATAAGGAGCTCTAAGGAGAAGGAGTGGAAAGGAGACATCAAATATCACAACATTCACAACAAAACTATGCGGGGTGACCACGCTGTTTGCTCTCACTGTAGTGATTGATGGAACCTGGGATGACTGTGATTTCTGTTAAAAAGAAAAGGAAAAAAAGGCAGTTCAGGCTGAGGTAGACCTCGTAGTTCTTTCCACTTGCCATGTTTTTTTGTCTGCACACGTGGGTGATTGCATTGTACGCGAGCAATCTTTCTCCCCTCTTTTTGGCAGGCTGCTGAGCTTGTTTTCCTCCTCCTCAGTGACAATGCTTGTGCTCCTGGAGCTCGTTGTGCACTGGTACTTGTCACAGAGGGAATGGCTGAATTCCACTAACCAGGCAGAGGGGATAGAGTGCCTCTGACTTCAGCCCTGTGTTTTTGTTCAAATGAATGTGTGCTTTCCCATTGATACACCTGCCTATCAGATAGCTTCCACCAGGTCTGGGCTTGACCCATTGTTCTACCAACAATATAGTCAGTTCAGCAGTTAATGCATGCTTGAGATGAAAGCTGAAAATAAATATCTCTGCCAGATATAGTACATGTTTTAGTGCTCTGCTTGCTACAAAGCGAGCATACTTTATAGTATTCAAGTTAGTAGCTGTAGGAGTTGCCACAACATTTTTCAATGCCAAAGGTCATGTCTTTTAATCTTTCATGATAACAAAACTAGGTTAGCCCTTATGAGAAGAAAGTGACATCATTTTGCCCTGGTAAATGAGCTTTTAAACAGGTAGAGTTCAACTCATTGTTAGCACCAAAATGCACAGCAAGTGATTAAATTAAAATTTTAGTATATACTTTTGAGTCAACATGAATAAAGAAGAATAATAAAGTGGGCAAAAATAAAATATCAAATGGGAGGTAGTTGAGGCTAGACTTACATGATGTTTCAAAGCATGAATTGTCATATGTTTAAATTATGACTGTTCCTTTTTTCTCAGAATGTGGGTTAGATTTTGAATGTGGAAAAGAACTTCGCCTTTTTTCAGAAGTTGCATTCTTAACAAATTATTCTTAAAATGAAGCTGTTTAATGAAATTGCTTTTTAACTGCTGTATAAAAACATGCATTATTAACAGATGACCATGCATAATACAACATAACACTGCAAGGTAACAAGAGCTCTGCTAGCCTTATGCAGTTTTGAATTTTACCACTTTTACTTTAAAATATAACGGGTTAAGCGTAATCTTTGTTGGAGGTCAGTGACACATCTAAAGCACAACTCTTTTGGCTCAGCCTCAGCTCTGGGAAGTTCAGGGTGTTTTGCAGTGAGCAGGTGGGCGAGTAAGGCGTACACTGCAGGGCAGATTGCACAGCTGTAAGATGTGGAATTCCCCTCAAAAGGATCGGCATGTCTTTGAAAATGAATTCAGCACTGAAATAAAAAAGATTTCTGGTGCAGGGGAAGAAAATGGGGTTTGATTAGTTTCAGATTAACTCTTTTTCTGTTTATTTTGTCTTCATTTCCCTCTCTTTTCTCCATTTTCCCAAGAGATGGTTTACAAGAGAGAATGTAGGGGAGTTTTCATGTTTAAAAGGTGGTACTGGACTGTTGGAATAAACTCTTCAGTGCAGCCTGCTTCTTGTAAACACAGAGCTTACTGGAAGGTAGTGCATCTGGAACACTGGATTTTGCAAACCCCATGTTTTCTCAGTATCTATTAGGAAATATATTCATTACTTATTTTCTCCTCAGAATTCTAGATGCAATTATTTTTTGTTGTATATTTTTGTGGATGGTGGCTAAACAGGGCATGATTTAGGAAGAACGGCTGAAAAGATTCAATTCAATAAAGGGACTTGTGTATGATTTGAAATATATAAAATATATTTAGCACTATAAAAATGTATTCTTACTTATTGATACATTAGCTGCATGAATGAAAATACTAGGATTTAAATGCTGATCTCTTTCCTTCTGTCCTTGAACTTCCTTGCCATCAGCAACAGTTCAAGTGTCAGTTAAGACCTGAGCAGACACACTCTCCAAGGTTTTTGCGAGTGCCATTGCTTTCTGCCCTCAGAAACTACCATGAGGTGGGAGCTGATGATGATAGACCATGTGGAAACAAATAATCTGCCAAGAACTTCAGAAGTTCTTATTTTATTTTGAAACACCGGAGTTTTCTCTGCTCTTGCTGATCCATGTGAATAGTTTCATGGCAGTGCAAGTCAGCCAAAAAAAACATTTCTCTTTTGCATCTGATAAAAATTTTATTGCCATATCAAGCTCCAAATAAAACTCCTACTCTTTAAGCAATTCCTGAAAAACACAAATTAATTTGTGTTTGAATAATACCCCCAACATGTTAAAGCTGCCAACTGAAAAAGGAACAGATAATTAGGAGATGACAACAGATAGTACAGAGCCAACAGAGGAAAAACTGGAACACAGCTAGGCAGCAACACTGGCCATCTAATCCATTAACAGCCTCCTATAATTGTTTTGCTTTTGCATTAAACTGGTATAAGCACAAAAAGACATTACTGAAGTTTTAATCTCCAGCAAAAGAAATCTCCTCCTGCCTAACAGCACGCAGCACACACACAAATGTGACTTCAATTAGCACTACCGTAAATTTTAATTTAGCACTTCGTAGGAGCATTCAGTAATGCATGTAAGAAACAGGGGCTGATGCTCATTGAAGACATTCCATGCAATTATCCCATTGATCTGTTGATCCCTTGATTCACATTTGTGGGGTGAACAGGAAGGGGGGAGGGTTTAGGAATTTAGAGCTTATGAAAAATGCTAGAAGAAATTTTTCCCCTGAAGTCTTCTGCACCTTTTCCCTGTAGCTGCACTTTGTCTGTTAAAAATGTGTCACTGCGACCTTCCTGATGCCTGGGGACTCAGCTGTCCTGTTTCTGTAGAGTCTGGGATGGTGGGGGAGTAGCAGCGCAGGCTCTCTCCTGCTGCCCAGCCAAGCCTATTGCCCTCTGCAAGTGGAAAGCACCCACCCAGCCTTCTCTTCACAACTGCTGCCATTTAATGCCCTTGAGGTTAGAATTCTGTCCCACGGACATCTGTTTTCTCTAAGCATGACTTGGATAACCCATGGCACACGGAAGCATTCTCCTTTAGTTTTGCACATTAGCCTGTGGACCTGACAGCAGCCCGAGAGGTTAACAATGTTAATTATTAACAATGGGGTGCATTTCAGTGCTGCTGCACAGCCGTGCTTTCTGGTTGTGACCATGCAGAGCTGACTTGGAAAGTCTCCGGTATCCAGCTCTGTCATGGTGCACCTGGCTCTCCTTTTTTATAGGACTGTCTTGTGTGGGTAGCATATAGGTTTAATTCTAGCAGCCAGCTGTGATTTGGGTTTAGCACATTAGAGCACCAAGAACTTGTTTGTTGCCGTATGAAGTTATTCTCTGGTGGCTGTGCTTATTTGTGTTTAAACTGCCGATGCCCACATTTATACAATTTGCATTGTTTAAAATGTCACTATTTGTTGAAAAAAATTCTTTTAGGCTTGACAGAGTGTATCCTGTGATTTATACTACAGCCTTGTGCTATGCCATTTTAGTGAGGATCTTGAAACAGGGCCCTGTGGTTTCTTTTCCCTTTTGCTGTTTGTTCTGCTCCTTAATTACATTCATATCAGCTACTTTGAAGTTAATGAGACTGTTGGGATATGTAAAAGAGAATCCTGTATTGATTTCAGTCCTAATATCTTATCTTTGCATCTTTTTCTTCCTGAGCGTAATGTGTTCTGAGTCACAGTTGCTGACATGTTGTGATGGGTGCAATAGTTTTGGCCTGACACAGAGCTTTATCTCACAATCCAAATGTAAGAGGAAATAGACAAACACAAGAATCCAATCTGCCTTCTCATTTGCTTATTAAAACTGGTCTATAAGGAGTGTAAGATATTAAAGTTACTGGGTTTCATATGCATCCTAGGCTATAAGAATTTTTTTTCTTGTTACTTTTCAAACAAGCCTCCTCCTGACTTGTCTTCCTCCCCCACTCAGATGAAAAAGAAGAGTCATACAGTACATGGCAGGTGAAAATTACAATGATCAGATACTGATTTCAGGTACAATTAAAAAAAAATTGTTCTTCTGCCCATTGGCTAGAGCCAGGTTCTCCAATACAGTCAGAAAATAACAGAAGAGAGTCTGCTAATGTGAACAAGTCCAACACCAAATGTTCACATAACTGTTTTGGTACCTTGAAAAGAGTTTTGTAAGCCATTAGATTTTATCGGGATTTTTTTTCCCAGTCAAACAAAGTAAATAGTCACTTTGTGGTTTTGGAGCTATTTCTGAACTTAAACCCTTCATTTAAGCTCAAATTCACTTGTTCCCTTGCCAGATGGAAATCCCTGCAGAAATGTTACTTAGTAACTCTCTTCCAACTGCTTTTTCTTGGTTTTATTTGGCAACCCAGAAATGCCAGGGTCCAGGAGCTCAACTGACATACATTCCACTCCACAATCTGCTTGACCAGCTGGAGACAGCAAAAACTAATGGTGTATTTTAAAATCAAAGTCTTCCTGTGCTGCCTTTCAATTTTACAACTCTACTATGCATGTGCTCTCATTCAAAAAGACTGTCCTATTATGTGTTGGTTTTGGTTTCATTTACAATTAAGCCATGATTTGCACTTGTGATATCAGATCATTTGGAGCTATGGGAGAAGCCTGTGTTGGCAGCAAAGCATTGTAGTGTTCAGCTTGGTTTCAGTTTACAGAGCATTTCCAAATTCATCCAAAACTGATTAAAACATAACTCAGGCAACAGAATTTCATCCTGGTTCCCAGCAGAAGGTTGACTTTGGATATTAAATAGTACCAGTAGTACCTTTTGTAAGTGCTGACACTGAAGTGTTTAATGACACCTGAGGCTGTTTCACTCCAGGTATTTTCTCCAGACCATTCACCACAAGACTTATTCTATCATTGTAAGGGATCAACTTGCATTGTCTGTATTAAAAAACTCTTTATTTTTTGGTAATTGTTTTACTAGCATATTGTATGGGAATTAAAAGGCAGGAATAAGGTTTAGAAAGTTCACTCCTGGCTGTAGAATGTTGCAGAGTGGCCAGGACTGTACAGGAGAGTATGAGGAGGGTCAAGAGATGACTGGACTGTAGGGGCCTGTAACAACATTCTGTTAAATTCTCAATCCAATAAAAGATTTAAGGACATTCTCCATGTGAAGTAGCCAAGGGTTTGTTTGTTATGTTCTTTACAGAGTTGTGTTCTTCTAGTGCACATATAGGCAGAAATGCTTTGTAATATTGGCAACTAAATGTATGTTATACCCAAGGTTTGAATACAACAGTCAAGTTCCTTTCTTGAACATTCCAGTGGCATTTCTAGCTTTACTTTTTTATCTCTACTGTACTGAAAAACTTTGTCTTATTTCAGGAGGGTGCCTAAAAATTATCTGTGGACAAGGACGACCTACTTAAGAGTCAGTGCTGAGAAAAGCAGTATGTTCAAAATCAGTTTCAAAATTAAGAGCAAAAATCAACTGGCCTTAACATGAAAGTATATTTTTTTTCCCCTGTGGATAAGAAGTCTTCCTCTAGCAAAATGAAGCAGCTTCAATTCCCAGAAAAGGCAGTATGAGCTGGAAACTAGGGTAAGAGTCGCTATATTGCAATGTATCAGTGTTCTGTAGCAAGAAAAATTCCACACACTCGGTACTATGTATTTGCTGTAAGCTGAATATTTTTGATGCATGAGACCAGACTGTGAGGACAACTCTTTTATATCCTGTAATTTTTAACTATGTAGATCACTTGAAAGGCCACTTCCCTGATTTCTGTCTGCCTTGCTCCCTTGCAAAATGTTTCCCATTTCAGAACGCTCTCTGAGATGTCTGAGTAAAAATCTCTGCCTCAAGTCTAAAGTATTTTCAATTGTGCATACACACATTTGCCACATGTATTTGGATGGTACAATGTTTTACTGATTTCCTTCACTGCAGATTTCTGTGATTTCATTGTAATTTATAAAACTCTATATTTTTCTATTCACAAAAAATCCAAACCAACCCAACCCACTATAAAGTCTACCCATCCATTTATTTGTTTTCATTTAAAATAAAGTGATGCCTACTACAATTCCATCCGTAAAAAATGTCTTGGCACATCCTTTTAGAATGAAGACTATTAATCTTTTCTAAAGTTCAAGCCTTTCCTACACTATTTTGCAGTAAAAATATATTTTAACACAAGTGAAATTCCCACAGTACAAAGTGTTTTATTCTATAAAATTATGTTGTCAAGCAATGATAGAATAAAATTTCCCCAGATAAATTGTGTCATTATAACATTTTTTTCTATTTCTATTCCAAAATGTGGATTTTATGTATGATAAATCATATTTTTGTTATGTAGTGGCAGGAAGCTGGCCTAAAATTCTAAAATAAAATATGCTTCATTGTCACAAGGAAATCTACTCACCACCTGAAGTGCTTAGGATTTTGATTCCTATACAATAAATATGAGGCACTTGAGGCAAGAAAAATTATGACATAATTGGCATAAGTCCCATCTCCAGATGGAAGAACTTCTAAGACTGACACATTAGACTCACATAATTTATGGGAGAAATAAAATAACTGAACCCACCTCTGATTACTCCACCCAGAAGCAAGGTTTAAGCAGGCATGTTCTTTCAATTAAACCCAAATTCTTCCCTGCAGTCTTGACTGAATACAGAAAACCTTGTTCTGAAAGATACAAAAGGGCAATTGCTGCAGTTAAGCCTAAGCTGTGGGACCCAAGAGCAGTTCTCAGAGCCATTACAGATTTGTTTCTGCTCCTGCAAATGCATCTCAGAGATTCACATTTCTCCTGCTCTTCTAATATCACAATTCCTACCAGTCTCTCTTTATTCTTACAACACTTTGTGCAGAGGAAGAGGATTATTCCTCAGATGGAGAATGGCAGGATGCAATAATGAAGTAACTTGTTAGGGAGAGGGAATTGAACCTGTCTCTGATGTACAAAACCCTGCTGTCTCCTTTGGGCAGCAGCTGTTCTGACTTATGCAGAGCTTGGGCTGTGTAAGACCAGGCTGCCAAGGCACAGTGATGCAAAACACTTGTGTGCCAAGCCAGCTGGATGTGTCTGTGCACAAGGACACGCTTACCAACACTGGAGGTGGCAGGCAGGAGCAATATTTGGACTAGCTGGGAACTGAGACGGTGGTTTAATGAAAACATCTCATACAACATCTTTTGAGGATCACTTGAGAAATGTCAATTCTCACTTTTCTTCCCATCTCTGACTCTCCTTGGTCACAGAGAATACAAACTGAAGAAGAAGAAACATGAGTATGAGGCCAGTGAGGGTTGGGAAGCATCTTCTGATAACTGTGTTTTCTTCTGATACTTCTGTCCTCAGTAAAGGCTGTTCTTGCTTTTGTTCAAGACAAAAAAGACACTTTAAAATATTTTCCACTAGCACTCAATATCTCTAAACTTGGATGCCAATAGCCTTCATGCTAGATTGTAGGGTGCATTTTCATGACAATTTTTAAATAAAGGGTTAACTAATTTGTTAGCTCATTTAAGAAGCTATTACATTCATAGCTTGCCTCAATATCCATGCAGATATAAGGAGATGATTCTTTCAGTATACGCTGCTGCTCACAGCAGACACTAGTGTTGGGTGGGAGGCCAGACATGGTCTCACAAAGTCTACTATTCATCTGCTGCCCACATGGCAGTCTTGCAGTTGAATACAGTCATTAGAGTTTAAAAAGAAATTTCCTTGTTTCTGCTCACTGGCCTCTGAAGTATCAACAGTTTTAATCTATTTATGAATGTCCAAACTAAAGGTGTGACATGCTTTGTCTGCAAAGTGGCAGGAAGTTGGCATCCTGCCTAACTTTCTCTATGTTCCCAACTTTTATGTGGTGAAGAGATTTATGGGTTTTTCATTACTGCATTGTTTGGTTTTGGTTTGGGGGTTTGTTTTGTTTTGTTTGTTTTTTAACTATTTAGGTTGTGCTCTTAGCTGAAGTGTGACACTTTTTATTGGAAGGTGTACAGGAGTAAATGAGTTGGCTTTGGTTTGCCCCACTCTGGTAGCTTTCCCACTGTAGTCACCCTGGAGCACAAGTGCTGTGGTACTCAGCCACCTCCTGTCCCGTATCCTCTTGGGATGTAAAATCCAAAAGATGTTTCGGGTTCTGAGGGTTTTTCTGCCACACCATCAGCTAGTTGTGCAGAATCATGATGAAAGGAGAGTCACAGCCTTCTGGGTCTGAGCCTGAAGAACGGGAAAAAGAGGAAATGAGGAGGAGAATGGGCACAACTAGAGGGATGCTCCTCTGTCTAATAGGGGTTTAACAACTACCTTGGGAACCACCTGTTATTTTAACAGCCGGTTCCGCTCAGCTGTACTGAACTGCCTCCAGAAAGCTTTGGCAAACATCTTCACAGAGACATTTGTAGGATAAATAGACAGCAGAGATTTTTCTTTTTTTCCTAATCTTACCATTTAGAAGTTGGCTTATGCCCTAAAAGTTGGCAGATTTGTACTCCCTCCAATCTGATCTGTTTATTGTAATAATGATATTTCATTTTTAACTCCTGCTGTAGTGATTCTTGTCAGCCACAAAGCTCTCTGGTCTCTTCTGAAAATGGTCTTTGGCTCTTCATCTCTTGGAAGATACAGTTGGAGGATAGGAAATCTTGTTCCTCTAAGGATCTTATTCATGTGGAAGTTTCTAAAAATAATGTTTATTTCACACTTTAATTTGTGTTTGGCCTTGCTCACATCTTGTCTCATCTTTCTACATGCTTCAGTAATTTTATTGTCATAACATACTTGGAAATAAAGACTGTGAAAGGTTTGAACTAATGATCTGCCCGGTCAGGTGTTCTGAAAATTTGGTCTGTAAATATAGTGCTAGTCTGGATCATACAGTACCCTCTAGTACCCTGTTGTCCAATCCTATTGTTATTCCTGTAAAGACTTACTGGAAGGTCCTCTACTGTTGGGAAAGGACTCCTTTGAAATGGATTCTTTAAATATAACTCCATATTTGTAGAATGAAATAGGGAATATAATATTCTATTAAATTCCATGTTCAAATACCTGTAAAAGTTAATCCTGCCTTCAATTATAAAATACATTTCTACCTGGTAACAAGTATCAGAAAAGTGAGCTAGCTAGAAATACCAGGAGCACACCTTTTGTTGGATGTCAGAGATCAGAGATTCCAGAGTTATCCCCATACAGTGTGAATGTACTCACTGCTGGTCTGAACAAGACATGAACAGCACAGGTTGCAAGTCTTCTCTCCCTGATATGAAGAGAAGGGCATGAGGTCCTTGCAAAGCCATTTATAGCTCACTCCTGAGCTCCTGGGCAATGAGTAATGGAATCTGGCAAGGCTGGGTGGTATGCGTGGAGGTCTTGGCTGTAGCCCAGTGAGGTAGCCCTCATTCAGTACGTCTGATACCACAGCAGGTTTGTCTGCTAAAAGAGGGAACATGCCAGCCATGGCAAGAGAATGCATGTGTCCCCTGAAGGTGGTTTTCTGCAGCCTTTGTAGCGTGGAGCATGTTATTGTGAGTTGCTCTTTCATCCACAGCACTAATCAGGTCAGCTCTGTGCAATCCCCCACAGATGCTGTGACTCATGTGTTTGTGTTCTCCCTGTAGCTCACTTTTAAGTTGGCTTGAAGTCTAATTCTCCTAGTTGTCAGTCTCTTTGGACACATTAAAACCTGGATGGGATTAGCATGGGGTTTAAATATGACTGCTGTCAAGTTCTATACAAGAACTTTCATACTGACTGCTTGAATGGAAGATCCTGAGCTCTTACTATCTACCTTCCTGCAGTCCCTTTTTCTTGCTCTTTCATGGTTTGTAATTCTGTGAAGCTGGCAATGCATACACTGAAAAGTACCAAGAGATGTCTTGTGAGCCTCATTAAGACAAGACTTAAAACTTCCTTAAGATTAGTTGAAAATCTGAGGAACACCCCCCCCCACCCCGAAAATACCAGCAGGAATTTTTTTAATCTTTCTGCATTTGTGCTTAGGCACCTGAGCTGTCTGTCATTTGGCATTTTTCTTTGCTTAAAATTGATGAAAAATAATTTTATGTACAGTGAAAAGTAAGCATGGATAACAGAGAGAGACTCAGAATACAAGGAATGCTCTTCTGTATGTGATCTTCCTTGGGTTTTGGAGGGCAAAGCTGCTACCTGTTCCTTCAAGAAAGGAGTCACAACTATTTCATGCAAAAATTCAAAACGAGTCATGTATCATCAGTACTTCCCTACAAGTAAAAGGCCTATGAGGAAGAAAATCTGCATCTAGTATTGTTGGTACTTCTGTAACACATTGTCTCTTCAGACTCTTAGTGCAAACATTAATTCATTGACGTGATTGCTTTGCCCAAGATCACGTAGCCCTTTGCTTTCAGTTGTAGAGCTGATGTTATTGAATTGAACTGCCAAACACAGACTCAAAGCACCCCATGGAAGTTACATTAAGTAAGCCATCAACCTGTTGGATGATGATGTGGATTGTGTAAGATTTATGGAAATTGTATAAGATTACTCTACCAAGTAAGAGCAGGTAAAAAGATGACAGGATGCATAATAATTTTCTATTTGCTCTCTGGGATGATACTAATAAGCCTCTTATTTTCATGAGGCCAGTTTTGTTAGAAATTCTATTCAAAGGCACAGCTGGCAACAGCTGGCTGTAGTATGAAGCATCTATTTCAGCGCTTCTAATTCTCTGTTGTCTTAAGTTAAAAACACTGCCCATTCAACGTGATTTCTTTTGCATGCAGGCTACAAGGAGCAGTTAGCATCTCGGGAGAATGGCTGTCAATTATGTTATGTTATTGTAGGTCCTCCCTGCCAGACAGTTTCATACTAGATGTGCCCTAAATAGGAGCAAAAGCACAGTCTTAAAGTGTTAAAAAAGCACTTGTAAGTAAAGAGCAAAAAAACTGTAGGCTGAGAAAAAGGAAGAGTTGTGAGAGCAAGCAAGCAGTAGAGGTGGCAGGCAGAGGTCTTGGTGCGGTAGCTGTCAAACCGTCACGCTCCGCTCGCGGTGCCCTGATAATGATCTCGCAGCAGTTGTATCGGCTCCTTCCACAGAGACACACTGTGTTTGATCAAAAACGGATGTCAGCGTGCTGCACTTTTCTCCAGGAGTTTTAAATGTGAATGTTTGTACCCTAACAACGCAGGCTGCACCTGAAGATCCTTGGTCTGTCTAAACCAGTGGCAAACTCATTGGGATAGAGGGAATGATAGTGGCTTGTTCACGCACTGACAAGGGAAAGGAGGGAGGACTCTGCAGTGCTGGCCTTTGTGGTCGGGGGCTGATGTGCTCATTACTGACTCTTTTACCAGCCTTGCCAGCATTCTAGGCTGGGCTCTCCCTCTTCCTGGGGTCAGGAGGAGGCACACTCTGATCTTGGAGAAACACTCAGGAAATGGTTTAGCAAAGGCAAAGAGGCCTCTATGAATTTCTATGTTAGAGAAGACTCTGAAATCAATACTCTGGCCCAAATGAATGGAGCTATTCATTTTGGTGGGGTGTGGGTGGGAAGAGACCAGGATTTAAAAGACTGCCAGATTTTGTAAAGGCCCTGCACTATTCCTGCAGTGTGTGTCTAAGAGACCTGGCGAGCCTCTTCCATTGCAGGGAGGTACCAGTGAGCAGGCACCCTCTGAATCATGGCTGCTCTCCCATCCCACCTCTAATTGTTATGATTCCTGCTTTCCTTTATAATCTCATCTGAAGTTGCCTTTGCCTTCTTGGCTGACATCCTGCTTGACCTCCTAGCCCCTTGTCTTCTTTCCCTCATCCCCCTTGACTTACAAGGCTAGAGCAACACTCCCACTCACTGAAAGAGCCTTGCTTCTGTTTTCCCAAAACACTGGTCCTCCTCTGATTGGTTTGAGCACAGCTTTCTCTCTCACCTCTCTGCTTCTTTCAACAAAGCATATTTACCCTCTGCCCCTTGCCTCACCCTGCCCTCTTGAGACCTCCAATCCATTAATGTCTATCACTTTTTTGTCACTCTCGGCATCCTCTCCCTGCTCTCTGTTCTCTTAAGTGATCTCATCTATTGCTTCTCTCCACTTCAGTCTTTCCTTGACCCTCAGCTCTTTCTGCAGTGCCTCAACAGAAAATCTGCCCCGTGAACCCACTCAGCCCAGCTTCATGACAACAGCTATCACCACATTGTGCTTGTTGTCTTCCCTATTTGTTTGGCTTCTTCTTCCCTCTATGTCCTTGGCCATCACTTAAATTCAGAAAACACTTTCCTTAAACTGTCCTGTCACCTATCTCTCCTTCAGATCTTCTTCTGAAATCTCCTTATGTTTTGATACAAGAAACATTTAGCATAGCAAATGTTATTTGATGCTGAAGACGTTGTTCTTCTAAACATCTTCATGTGATTTGTTCTTTCGTGCCCTTTGTTATCTGTCAACTTCCCATTCCATATTTTGGTATGTTCCTTCATACTTCAGTAATATATTCTTACTAAAAACACAAAAATGTAACAGTGCATGGATCCATCCAGACAAGAGAGCTGAACTCTTTTCTTGCTGTCTGAACAGGAGGAAGATGCTGTACTTTACTCTTTCTAGGAAACAGGGTCTCCCCAGTTTGGTAATATATCTATCAGCTTGGCCACACACAGCTGCTATTGGTGGGGATTGCACACTGATTCTCCTCTAAATTTACCCCAAACTGTAATTTCTGTAAATACCTTCTGTGCTGTGCTGATTTTGGCCGGGCTAGGGTTAACTTTCTTCACAGTGGGAAGATGGGGCTAAGTTTTGGATTTGTGCTGAACACAGGGTTGATAACATAGAGATGTTTTTATTACTGCTGAGCAGGGCTTACACAGAGCCAAGATGTTTTCATACTGCCATGTTTGTGAGGAATTTGGGAGTGCATTGGAGGTTGGAAGGAGACACAGCCAGGACAAGTGACCAACACTGACCAGAGGGATATTCCATACCATATGACATCATGCTCAGAATATAAAGTTGGGGGAAGAAGGAGGATGGAGTGACATTTGGAATGATGGCATTTGTCTTCCCAAGTAACTGTTCCGTGTGATGGGGCCCTGCTCTCCTGGAGATGGCAGAACACCTGCCTACCCATGGCAAGCACTGAATTAATTTGTTTTCCCTATTAAAGCACTGCTTTTGCTTTCCCTGTTAAAATGTCTTTATCTCAGCCCATGAGTTTTTCACCTTTTTAACTTTTTCGTTCTCTTCCCATCCTGCTGGTGAAGGAGTGAGCAAGTGGCTTTGTGGGGCTTAGCTGCTGGCTGAGGTTAAACCACAACATGTGCTTTGCACTGTTTTGCTCAAAAATATTTTTAAAAGGCTCTACATTGTCTTCTCTACATTAGCAAGTGAATCAATACTGCCAGCAGCTGATTCCTGAAGGGAGAAGGCACAGTAGGGAAGAAGAGTAGCCCTGAAGAGGGTAGCACTGTCTATCATGTCTCCAATTGGTTATCGTTTTAATGTCCTTGAAACATTACCAAATTTGCTAACAGCGCTTAGCAGTGAGTCCAGGAAACAAATACCATTTTCTCTGCTTGTAATAAGTTTGTTCAGAAGCCCAGCAGCAGTCTGGAAAGGGTTAATGGAGGCTTGTCTACCTCTGAGAGCTGTTGCTGCAGCCCAGGCAGGATGGGGCAACAGGTAGAAGGCAGGAGGGTGTTTCAGTCCTGTTCCTCTGAGATGTAACCTTGCAATAGAACAACCTGCTCAGGGCAGGCACAGGGCTGCAGTGTGGGGGCCCACCTCTCATCCTCACTATAGATGGCTCCAAACACTCTTGTCATTTACTCTTTGTAGTCAGCATTGCTTGTAGTTTATTTTTATGCTACTGTGTTTGTCATGATACAAGTTCTCTGACTCTTTACTGTAGAAACTCTTCTTGTTTATTAACTTAGGATGAGTTTCCTATATCTCAAATACTGCTACCAGGTACCTAAAGCACCTATTTCTTTCTCCTTTTTCTGGGGTTTATATCAATTACATTTTATATACTCTCAAACAAATATGTATAGGATTCATATGTGTTGTTAGATATATTCAGAACCCTGAGTTTTTTGACTGCTACTTTCCAGAGAGCTGTCTTTAAGTTTAAACCTGCAACTTGTTCAGGAACTAATTTTTTTTACCTCTAAAAAAAATACTGTCCAGAATTCTCTACAGCAAAGGAAGAACATTCCTCCTAGAAAGAGTCTCTGGTTACAATATTTGCTAGGAAAATTTAGCTGAGTTAATGTAAAAAATTAAATAATTTTAAATTAAATTATATTTTTGATGCAATCATAAATTTGAAAATGATTGTTACTTTCTACTACTGAAGCTGGAAAAGTGAATAGCTAGAAATAATGCTGATTACAAAGACTGTAGGATAGGCTGTAGAGCTCCCCAAGGAAGCCTTGATTAAAGGCAGCATTAAGCTCCAAGGAAGATGGAGACTTGGAAAAATCTTTCAAAACTTGTAACTTGAGAACGTTTGCCTTTATGGAAGGGAAGGAAGATGGATGATGCTTGAACTATGCCTGAAATAAAAGTGCCTTTACCCTCTCTTCTTGATTAAAGCTTTTAAAATTTTCCAGGAATACTGTGATTGTGCTTAAATATATATTTGCTTTTGAAATTTGACTAGTATCAGGAGGTTCCCTGTCTTAATGATAGAAGATTTGTGCTCAGTTTCTCATGTCACACTCCTGTATTATTAAAAAAAAAAAGAAAGCTGGAGCAAATCTTGCTAACCTCTTAACCCAGGAGTTGAAGAAATCTCTCAAGCTAGTAAAATGGTTAAAAAACCTAAGAGA
This sequence comes from Ploceus nigricollis, assembly GCA_013399945.1. Taxonomy (NCBI): domain Eukaryota; kingdom Metazoa; phylum Chordata; class Aves; order Passeriformes; family Ploceidae; genus Ploceus; species Ploceus nigricollis. Next base: position 1,180,765 of record VXBC01005000.1, on the reverse strand, counting down.
AACTAGTTTAAAAATGAGGAGGATTAAATATTTTCACTTTTAAGGGCACTCCTCATGAAGATGCTGGTCCAGCTCTTCCCTCTTTGGGGCTTCATTCTAGTTGTGGCCCTGGATGTTGAATTGTTGCACCTGCTTTTCTTTTTGATGCACAATAACTTGGAGCACTGGAAATAACTATGAGAGTACAGAAGATTGTGGAAAGCTCAAGCCTTCATACCCAAAGCTCAGCTACATCTGCTTCTCCATACATATGTGCCTGGTATAAAGAAATCTTCTAGAACAGCCTGTCCTTCCTTTGGCCTGGCTTCATGGTCCTGTGGGAGTCCTAAGAGGGATTGCAGGCTTGGGCCTCCTGTCTCCTGCAGGAATGTGTACCTCAGACAGCATTTGGCTGTTCTGCTCTGTGCTCTATACTTCATGGTGTTTGTCATCCATATGTTCAAATCACTAACGAATAACAGCTATAGTCAGCAAAAGTGTGATATGCCAGTCCTGTAGCCCTTGCTGCTGCTTGTTTGGATGGTTAAAGGGTTCCCCCTCCCTTTCCACCCTACAGACCTTCTCCCTGCTGCCTCCAGCCAGGAGGGCAGTGAGGGTTTGCAGGTGGATGTGGCCCAGCCTAGACCGTGGTGGTTTCTCTTTGTGCGAGCCAAGCCTCCTCACTGCCCTAAGAGCAGAGCACCTCCTGCTCCCGCCTACCTGCCAAGCACGGGCATGGACAAAAAAAAGTGCACTGGAGCAAAACCAGAAGACCTTCTGCACTGGCTGTAAGAAACACAGACTGTAAGTCTCCACTCTCCTGATTATTATTCTTAAAAAAAAAAAATTGAAACACAATATAAACAAAAAACCACCTGTAGCCTTGTACAAGTTCTGCTTATTTGTGTTTCATATTTGGAGAGAATCAAAAAAGAAGTTATATTGAGGTGCCAGTGAGTGGCAGCTTAACTGAAATATTCATACAAAGACAGTAGTGCTTGGACTTTGATCAGCACCTTTTAATCTCTCCTATGATAAATTAAAAAGATTTGTCTTCATCTCCAGCTAATGGAGTTGGATCCAGTCTGGTGCCCAGATGACTCAAGTCTGGTGTCCTGTCAATTTTAAGGAAGTTTGGCTCCAGGACTACTTTGCTGTTACAGTCTAGGGCGTAGGAAAACAATGCAGACTTTGGATACATTTCATTTTGATCTCTGGAGATCCAACAGACTAGTCATGACTGTGAATGTGGCCAGTTTGTAGGAAAATTGTCCCACATGCTGATTGTATATCTGATGTCCAAATCTACTCTGTGGATCAAAGGGATATCTGCAAGGAAACAAGAAAGGAAATAAATCTGAAAACAGCCCTAAAACTTGTACACAACATCTGAAAGGATTTGGCCCCCTTATGAACTGCTCAAAATTTTGTCACTGCAATCTGTGTGAGAGCCATCAGAAAGACTGGAGGGAAGCAAAAGTTTAAGACCAAAGCAGAAAAGACTTTGCCTTAATCTAATGAACTGAAAAGGGAAAGATTTCATTTCCAAAAGCACATCTGCACGATGCGAACTGAGCACGTCAAAGACTGAACACAATGGCACATACTGAAGGTAGACAGAGTAACTAATTGGCACATTACCAATTTCTCTTAAGAGTAATTTTAGTGACACTGGTACACTTATACTTGAGTGACTTTGCTCCCAAATAACAAATTAATTTGATAACAATTATTAAAATAAAAGTAGTTTCACAGGACCTCTTTTATGAAGTCATTGTAAACAGTGAATGGAGAATATCAAAGCCTCACTTAGCAGTTCTGAAAGGTATTAGTTGGGTTGAGAAAAAGAAATCATTTTTCTGGGGCCAAATTACAAGGGAAATCATATAAATGTGAACATTTCTCAACCAATAATGGCAGAAAGGAGTAACATGAATATTCTTCAGAAACTCCTTTTTTAATATTTCTAGGAGGAGATGGAACCATCTAGGTTCAGCAGGTCTTGACTCCCATTCTTATTACTGCAGACTTCCTACATTTTTTTCTTCTGGTCTGTAAGTGGCTATATGGCATAGGTTTACTCATGTTCTCTCTCAAAGTCCTGTCAAATTGATCTGATTTCCTCTTAGGTACAGAAAATACACCTCATAAGAGGAACCACCATTTAATCATACTTTGCCTTTACTAAGGTGTTTGACATTCTCAAGGGCATAAATGTCATGGCCTTAAGATGAACAAATGGGGGCAAAACTGTGCTTTGCACAGTTGAATGATGGTCAGTTCCCTGTCAGATGGAGGAATAAGTAAAGCATAGCTGAGATTTGAGATGAGTCTTGTTCTGCTTGATGCCTTTCATTGCTAATGGTAGGCAGTTACACGATGGAGTACAGAGAGTCCTTGCTGCAGAAATAACAAGCCAGAAGAGGAAGAGTGAACACTTCAGAGAGGAGCTTTGGAGTCTAAATGATCTTGATGAATTGACAGCATGGTCTGGAGGAAGCAGGATGTTTTTCAGCAGAGGCAGGGAAGAAGACAAACTCAGCACCAGGAGCTACAGCTGCTGGAACAGGGAGAGCAGAACTGGGTAGGTAGCAATGCACTGAGGGACTTGTACTCATCCTTTGTGTGGCCTCTGGGCAGCTGAGCTCAGAAAGTGTCAGGTTTTTAAAATTGTTGTTTGGTTACTTGTGCATGTTGTACCTGCTTTGGGCTGAATTCTCAGGAGAACTTACGGACCCAGCTTCCATTGAAATCAGTGAGAGTTTTACTTGTAAATACTTTTTAAGTATCTGAATCCCTGTTCCTCATCTGTAAAATGCAGAAGATAATATTTCCCTCCCTCACAAGTGTGCTTTTAGCATAAATACATTAGAGATTGTAAAGAATTAAGATGCTCTGGTAATGGGGATCATATAAGTACTTGAGATAAAGCTGTTTTTCTTTCTTCCTCGCACCTCTCTACATGGCAAATTAGACTTAAATTAATCCAATATAGCTTTCTCATCCTTATAGTATTTTTATTCAGGCATTTACATGCTTTATATTGCTGGGGTTTGGCACTTCTCTCCTTCAGGGCATAGCACGGAGAAGCACTGTCTGAGAATTGTGGATAAGATGGGACAGAAAATCTGAGCATGTGGATACCAAAAAGGTTTCTTGGCATCAAAATTAATTGCAGAACTCCCAGAACGTTCCCTTCTTCCATCTGACAGTCTTTTTTTTCTTACAACTTCATAACAGAGTATTTCAAGTTGGAAGAGACCCATAAGGATCATTGAGTACAGCTTCCAGCTTGTGATAAATAATCCAAAAGTGGGATTCCCCTTCCCAAATTGGTTCAAATTAAATCCCTAATAGCCACCATTTGGAAGTATGCACTTTTAAGCATATTTGGTTAAAGCCTTGCTATTTGCAAGCCTTACCTTAGGCTGCAAGAAATACAGGAATACACAGGTGTGTTATGTCTCCTTGGATTATACAGTGAAATGAAGCAGCTCCAGGCATGGCTCTTCAGGAGGATTTGAACCAGCAGAGGACACTCTGTTTTTAAGTGAGGAAGCAAAAAATGGATGAAGGGAAAATCTGCATTAAGTATGTCCAGAATAGTCCCAGATAAATATTCAAGAAATGAAAGAATCCGTGTAAAACCAAGAGAAAGAGCAATTAGAAGAGAAGCCCAAGCCCATCTCCCTTTCTTTTGATAGCAGAAGAGTAGGAAGCGGGACTTGAACATTTTGAAGCACGTTTTGATTTATGGGACAGTTCAAATTTTGATCCAAGTATCAGTTCACCAGCTGCTGAGGAGGGATGTAGGATAATGACAATTTGTATAAAACAGCACTGTCAATTTTTGGTAGAGGACTTGCCTAACAGCAAACCAAAATGCTTTTACTGCTTACATATCTTCTGTTCAAGACAGTTAACATCAGAAGCAAGGTGACCAGTGGTGACTAACAGCAGTGCTGCTGAAGTCCCGATCTGTTGGCTTTTCCTATTCCACTCAGGAGAAACAGGTTGGACTGAACAAAAGAGAAGTTTTATGGGCAGTTTGCTTTCAGCAAGTGCAATGGCTGGCTGTGCTTGAATCTGGAGCTGGAGGAACCAAAGGGAGAGCATGGGGAGGGAGCGAAAAGGAAGTGGTGTCTGTCTGTCTGTTACACAACTGAAGTGGTGTTGCCTGTAACACTCAAGCAGGAACCAAGGTGTGTGCTGGACAGAGAAGTAAATATTTGTGGTGCTTTGGTTTTCAGGAGGGTTAAGACTTGAGACTTTACAAATCTGGTGGAAGAGTCAGGTTGCTTTGATGTGGAAGTAGTTCTGCGGTAGGATTTGTGTTTTGTAGTTTCCAAAAGCAGCTTTAGTAAATATATGTTTTAGGGTGGCCTATGGAGAAAATTAGCCTCAGGATTTTAATATTCAAGGGGAGTCATGCCTGTGAGAGCCCTTCAAATGCACTTGGTCTTCTAGGGCAGTTTCTGCTCCTGTGACTGGGCTCACTGTTAGCACAGCAGCAGGCAGAAATTCAGGCAGAGTGTTCCAGGGCTTTATCTTGTTACTCTACCACACTGCGATCCTGTTCCTATGAAGTCTCTTTGAGTTCAGTGGCAGCAGATCCAGCAGCCGCAAGTGAGCAAGCATCAGGCCACCAGACAGAAGCAACTACTCAAAGGTTTTAGGGTTTGCCCATGCTGGCAGGATATATGAATTGCAAGGCATTGCTTATGTGCAATTTTAACTTGTTTGTGACCAGATGTGCTTCTAGTGCAACTGAGGCTGCAGCCTTCTGGGAAGGCACTCAGATTCGTTGTTATTATGAATCCAAGCCCAGTTAGTATGACTTGAGGCCATATCATGTTCACTGCACAGAGAATTCAAGCAGGGCTTTGCAAGAAACACCTGCATGACTTTTCCAAGTGGTTGCCAGAGTATACAGTGGTCGTCAGCAATTAAAAGATCAGGGAGATAAGGGGCAGGATGGACTGCAAATTATTCATAACTTTAAATGTGTTTTAGAGGCAAAAATGTAGTTTTTCAACACATAGCATCATTGATCATGAGTGTTAGGAGTGTTACAAACCCTAGAGTTTACAAACCAATGTACTAGGTTGTGTTTTCTTTAATAAGTCTGTGCAAGGAATGGGAAGATAAGAGGGTTAATTAAAAAAATTGGAAACATCTTAGGAGTTTATATATATTTTCTGAAGGAAGCTTAGGGATCTTCCCTCACAGAATTTAGCTTCTCATTTGATAAATGTTTTTTCCTTAAATGCAATTTTTGTGTCATCCTTGATTTTGAAGCTGGAACATGTCTGTGACTGCTTGTTTGTTTATGCTTTCTCACTATACAATTGTGAAATGTCTGAATGTGCTTTGATTTGCATTATTTCTTTTCTGTCTTTCTTCTCATCCCAATTTTCAGCTCCCTTTTGTCCTGAGAAATTAAATAATTTTCCTTTTTTGGCAGCAAAGCGACTGCCTTGTTGGAGTAAAGATGTTTTTTTCAGCTGCGTCCTCTTGCTGCAAGCCCCAGGCCAGACTCCCTGACAGGTCACCCTGTGATGGCACCAGAGTCCCCGTGGGAGCAGTGGGAGCGCTGTTATTCACAGCAGTGCCAGGGAGGGGGTGCCAGGCCCAGCTGGCCCCCTCGGTGCCCCCGAGGCAGCCTGGGCTACGCCACACGCAGAGTGCCTGCGTCAGGAGGTGCAAGGCAGCCAGCAAAGAGGCCACAAAGCAGAAAGGCAGGCTCCTGCTGCCAAATATCATGTCCTTATGCTCTGCATGCCTCATCGGACACCCTGCAGCCAGGGTTCATTATTCAGCCTCTTCCTTGCCCTGCCACATCAGCAGGAGGTTTGCTGCCAGGGCTGGTGGGCCCTACACCGCGCCGGGACCCAGAGCCCGGCCCGGGTGAGTGAGGGCTCGCTTTCCCATTGTGTGGCGGGCAGGGAGGTACCTGGATGTACAGGCAGGCTCTGTGGCCCTCTGTGTTTTGAAGGGAGGGAACAGAGCTGCAGGAGCAGCTGGAAGGGGAGCGGTGCCACATTGCCGTGGATGAGCTGTCTCCTCAGCCTCACCCAGATGTGGCCATGCTGGGTGAGCCACAGCCCCTCCAGGGTTCCATGAGTCACTCCCTGCCTGCAGACTTGTTGTCATGTTACTTGTTTGGTTGTAGCCCCTGTGACTTATAGGTGAGTCAGGGCTAGCCGTTCTTGTTTTCTCTTGCCCCAAAACACAAGGTCTGGTGAGCAGTAAAGTGCCCGGAGCTGTCTGAAATCTCAGCGACACCAAGTTGTGTGGGAGTGTTGATTTGCTGGAGGGTAGGAGGGCTCTGCGGAGGGATCTGGATTGATGGACCAAGGCCAATGGTATGAGGTTCAACACAGAAGTGCTGGGTCCTGCTCTTTGGTCACAACAACCCCAGGCAGTGCTACAGGCTGGGGAGGAGTGTCTGGAAAGCTGCCTGGTGCAAAAGGACTCAGGGGTGCTGGCTGGCAGCAGCTGAACATGAGCCAGCTGTGCCCAGGTGGTCAAGAAGGCCAATGGCCATCCTGGCTTGTGTCAGGAATAGTGTGTCCAGCAGGAACAGGGCAGTGATTGTCCCCCTGTACTTTGCACTGGTGAGGCCACACCTTTAGGTACTCTGTTCAGTTCTGGGCCCCTCACAACAAGGACACTGAGGTGCTGAAATGTGTTCAGTGAAGGGCAATGGAGCTACTGAAGGGTCTAGAGAGTAACTTACATGAGCTGAGAAGCTGAGGGAGCTGGGGGTGTTCAGCCTGGAAAAAAGGAGGCTCAGGGGAGACCTTATTGCTCTCTACAAGTGCCTGAGATGAGACTGGGGCCAGGTGGGGGTTGGCCTCTTCTCCCAGGCAACCAGTGGCAGGATGAGAGCAAATGGAATCAAGCTGCACTAGAGGAGGTTCAAGTTTGATAGCAGGAGGAATTTCTTCATGGAAAGGGTTGTTTAAACTTTGGAATGGATTGTTCAGAGACATGATGGAATCACCATCCCTGGATGTGTTCAAGAAACAACTGCATGTGGCATGTAGTGTTCAGGTCTAGTTGACATGATGGTGATCAGGCAAAGGTTGGAGTCAATGATTTTGGAGGTCTCTTCCAACCTAAATGATTCTGTGATTCTGTGAAAGTGCCCCCCAGGTTTAAGGCAGGGTTGCAGATGAAGGCACTTCTGCATGAGGCTAGGTTGTTTGGATTATACTTGGAGAGAATTTAATGGACAGTGACAGAAGGTAGATGGCTCCTGTTTTTCATTCCGAGTGGGAACTGTGCTAACAACAAGGTGAATGGAAGCCAGAGGACAAGCAGTGCTCATTCTTAAACGCTGCCAGGCTTCTCAAACCTATTGTATGTGGTCTGTTTGTGGCTCTTTTGGTCAGTCCTCTTCAGATGAGCATAAGCTCTGTTCACTGAAAAGATGTGTCAGGCTTCCCCAGCTCTTGCCTTCCTAAAGCCCCTTGCTTTGAAACCTGACCCTCATGCAGTTTTCAGTAAGGACCATTCCACTAGGGAGGCTGTTACCTGGTGTAAGGGTAATGCCTTAAGACCCTGGCAGAAGTCCCATTCTGGGGCACCTGGATTGCTTTGCTAGCAGCACACCTGCCTGCACGACCCATGGAATGTGCCCACTGCTGCACTAAGAAAAGCCTGCAGCAGAACACTTGCCACATTCTTTTGGACTTTGTTTCCCCCACTGCTGTGGTGTTCATGTGCACCCTGTGCCTTTTGTGCTACACCAGTGGCGGCATCTCCGCTGATGGGCATGACTTGTGGGACAATGTAATCCTGTGGCAAATGGCTAGGACAGTAGGTCACCAAAAATGTTGCTTTTCATATGTAATGTACAGAAAGCGGGAGAGCCTGTCATATGCAGTACGGTTTCCCTCCCTGTGAGTTATTCCAGGGGAAGATTAGTGCCTCTTGCTTCTTCCAGTCCCTTGCCAGTCTTCCAGTCCTTCCACAAGAAGAAGAAACACAGTATGGGGACAGGATGCCACTGCTGTGAGTGGATTGCTGTTGCTGCACAGTCAGGCTGCCTCTGGGGAAGGGGAGCACTGCCTGTTGGTTGTGCTCTAAGACTGGAGAGTATGTGTGTCCCCTTCATGCAAACCCTGACAAGCTGGGTGGTCTCAGTGGAGACTTTTAACCTCTCTGCACTTCTGCTTCCCCAGTGTATAAAAGGGGGAGAGTAATAATTAACTCTTTCACAGAGGTACCGTGTTTTCATGTCCTCATGTACATAGAGTGCTTTGAAGGGGTAAAATACTTAGCACTATTGTAGCTTTTCAAGTTTCAGCTGTATTTCATTGCAAGTATAACAGAGAATGATATATTGGTTTAAAAACATATTTGAAACTCTTGGTAATTAAGAAGTCGGGCAATGGCAATTAATGCTCTCAGACATGGTGTTACTGCTCTTCTCCAAACTATAGCTCATTTAAAATGCTAGCCCTATAATTTATTAGCAATATTTAATACCTCAGTGACCATAAAACTCAGTGGTTTATTACCACTGATTAACATATGTTTGATGTTCTGCCCAGTGTTACACAATCCAAAACAAATTACTCTCAGGAAGCTGGATATTATATAAATACAGAAAAGCAATAAATAATGCATTGAAGAAACAATTTTCTGTGGGTTCTAACATGCCACAATCTCTTCAAATGACTTAAAATTCTTAGGCAGTTCCTCAGTCCTCCAGGACTATTTGTACCAAAGAACCCTCTTCACACCACACTGGCTATTACCTCTGCTGCAAGTTTGCTGGTGATTCTTGGCATCCTGTCAGCCTCTGACACTTCAGTCTGGTTGTGCCCTACCAGAGGAAACCTGGAGCTGCTTGGTCAGAGTGTCTTTAGTTATGATAGTCTCCTTAATAAGCTACAGATGTGTGAGGAAACAGAAAGGCTCTTTCATATTTCAGGGTGGTTTTTTTTCCCCTTCTCTCAATCTGGTGTGAAGAAAAAGAAGAATTTTACAAACACATGGATTGTTTTGTTTTGTTTTGTTTTGTTTTGTTTTGTTTTGTTTTGTTTTCTTGAGCCCCTTTAAGGCACAGCTTGGATAACAATAAGGGGTGAGGAGAGGGAAATCCGATGGACTTTGGGAACATGAAGTGCCCGGAATCAGATTATTTTCAGCTAGATTTGTTGGTGCAGCTGTGATACATACCTGTTGAAAATCACCATATCTGGTTAGATTTTCATTGACCATGCCCAAAACTCTGCAAATATCCATAGTTTAAGAGATTCCAGTTAGAACTAGCAAATCCAAATGAGAAAGGTCCAATTATGTAGCTGATTTATAGCTGTACAACCCTACAGCTTATTTTTCTGAGGACCTGAAGTTCCACCTCTCCTAAGACCAGAATTCACGTGAAACGCTAGTAGATGTGTGCAGCAAAAGCCCAGACTCAGGTCAATAGTGTCTTTATTCAGTAGTGCAGGCCTGGGCTTCCCCTTCCATTTTAAAGAGCTAGATGCTGCAACTTGTAGAAAATGAGGATTTTACTTTCATTTAAAGTCATGTTTTCACTGGGAGAAGGGGGATAAAATTGTTTCAACCAAGTTGTCATATTTATTTTAGGAGAACAAGAAAACTAATATTGAATTTGAGAAAAATTGTTCTTCCTGTGGCAGTACAGATTTGTGCTGAAGAGCCTTTGCAATGGACGGGGCAGATACTGCCCAGGCACAAAAGAAAATATTGCTTGCTATCCTGAGGAACTTGCTGTTTAAGTCTGTGATGCAGAAGTGGGAAAGAGGGAAGAAGAAACAGTAAGATAATGACTGAGTTTTTGGCTGCTGTAATCCAGCCCTGGCTCCGGCACGGTGAACAGCTTAATGGCGCCTTTCACACTTCTGCTCAGCCATACAGTACTTGGAACCTCAAAAAATGTACTCAAAACCTCAACCTCAAAAATGTACTGACTGCACACCCTCCCTTTTCCTTAAAACTTTCTCTTGTCCCCAGCATGTTCCAGCAACAGGAGGTTTTAGTCATTTAGCCAAGTTGGGTCAATAATGGGTATTTTGTTTCGGTGGCTGCCTTAAAATTGGGTCAGGCCGAACAAAATGGTTTATTTTCTTTCTATTGGTGTAACACCAATATGAGAAAATTCATGTTAGAGTCAAGGTTGACAATTTCATTAATCTTCAAGCAAAAAGATTTATTTCAGTTTTTGACTATTTAGGTTTCTTTCTTACTCTTACATAGGGAAACCTTTAAATGAAAATGGCATTGCACTATGGCAATTGAAAAATCTGTTCTAAAAATTTTGAAAAACAAAAATGTTCCGCATCTTTAAAATGTGAAACTTGTCAAGTTTTGTTCTCTGGCTTTTGAACAAAACACAATTTTTGAAGAACTTAACAAGAGATGTGTTTGTTGTATATCTATTCATAAGCCATCTAATAAACCATTTCCAGGACCAGACCTAACACTCCCTTCTTCAAGGAGATTTCGGTCATGTTAGTAGATGAGATCAGAAAATGAAGTTTTTGGAATGGTGTTGCAGGCTATTTGCTATATATTCTAAAGTTTTCACTTCTTTCTTTGTCCTCTAGCAATATAAAACAACTTCATGTTGGCACCAGGGAGAAGGGTCAAACTTCTGTCTTGCTGTGATCTTGCTGGGTACAAACTAGAGACTGGGTGCTGCAAATTCCATATATAAAACCTAACACTCCCACAAATGTAGGCAATTTCAGCCCACATTTTTATATTCCTGGAGAGTATATTCAAAAGTTGAGAAAAGCTAGAAGGTTTTATTGGAGCCAGTGTTGTGTTAGAGGACATCCAGCTCTTTCTCAGGCTCACCCCTACCCTGAGAGATTTCTCTCTTTAAAACTCCTCTCATGAACATCTGCTAATTTCTCTTAGAAATATCAAGAATAAGGTTGTGAAAACACCAATTAAAAATTTACAAAGAATTGCTAGTGACTTGTTTAGCATTTTCTGAGGCAGATGAGAGATTTGGGCGCCAAAAGATAAAAGGATTTTGACGCTGTGATTTATATGTTAAGAAGCCTCCCCCCTCCCCCATTCTCTTTTTATTTTTTAAACTCCCCTTAGTCCTACTGCCCTCCAGCATTCATTTTGAGAGAGGCTAAAGCAACTTTTTATTTTCTCGTGACTGCATGTCAGTGCCTGTTCCTTAATTCTACATCTGGCTTAAGTGCATTCAGGTGACTCATAACTCTGGGCTTAGTTTTTTTTTTTCTCTTTCTTCATTCATCAACAACAATAATATTATGTGGGAAGATTTTTTTTTTCTTCCTATTCTAGTAACCTGGAAAGCCGTGTGAGTAGCCCTGGTATGAGCAAATAATAAACTATTAGACAAGATGGTGAGGGGAAATGAGATTGCTCTTTCATAATAGTTTGGTGATGAGTTAAACTCCCTCCTGCTGTTACCTGGATTTATACTCATTCATGTAGACTAAGTGTACTGTCAGGCTCTACTAGAGTGACTTATTTTTCTTGCATCCCTCTGCCATAGCACAGAACTCTGTTCTTGTCAGTCTTGATGCCTGAGACTAGGGAACCCAAATTACAGATTTTGTATGACAAATCATAGAAGCATGGAATGGGTTGGATTGGAAGGAACCCTAAGGATAATTTAGTTCCAGTTCTGCTGCCGTGGGTCTTTCACTAGACCAGGTCACTCAGGGCTCCATTCAACCTGGCCTTGAACATTCCCAGGGATGGGACATCCACAAGTTCTCTGGGCAACCTGTTCCAGCGTCTCATAAATTTCAGAGTGAAGAACTTTTACCTGTATAATCTAAACCTACCCTCTTTCAGTCCAAAGCAATTCCCCCTTGCCCTGATACTGCATAAAAAGTTCCTCTTCATTTTTCTTACAGTCTCCCTTCAGGAATGCTGCAATTAGGTCACCCCTAAGCCTTCTCTTTTCCAGGCTGAACAAACCTATGGATAGACCACAAAAATTCACTCACCCACAGGTGTGCACTGGGGCTTTTGGGAAAGAGAGCAGTAGGAACAAACTGAAGGAGCTGTTCTTGTTCACGTGACCCACAGTGTTCTCTCCCACCTGTAGGACAAGTTATTGCATCTTATCTGTGGAAACGCATATACAGCTTGTGAGAAGCAGGAGATCCTGTGATATCTTGCACACTTCCCGTATCTCAGGAGCAGGCATGGCTGGATCTTACTGAGAGGTTTCTGGCAGACAGGAACTATCATTAGCTCTTTTTCTCTATGTTATTAAGCTCAAAGGGTCCAGCTGAGGTCAGAATACGCTGCTGTAGCATGAGTATGTAATACAAAGCTGTCATCAGCTTCTAAGACAGTAAGCAGGGCAGTTCCTGTTTTTGTGGGACTTGGAAAAATTAACTTTTACAAGGAAAAATATATGTTTCTGTTCACAAGAAATGTTGTTGCCACTATTGCGGAAGCGCCCATTATAACCAGCATGTTCAAACAGCAAAGCCGAATGGAGCTTCCATCAAAATTTGCCTTGAATGTTTTCTTGATAATATGGAAAACAAGTTTGTCTTTGTTTTTCTGTATCTATACTATGGATATGTCTATGTCTATCTATATTCCTGTTTGCTTAGATAGATGCAGGTGTCCAGGAGCTCAGCAACATTCACTTACTAACAGTACCTAAGCTACTGAATTAAATTGTTATTGAAAGTACAGGGAGAGGAATACTTAAAAAAGATTAATGCTCATTTCACTAAGTTACACTTAATGTAGGATGTGTATATGTTTGGAAGATAATGGAAAACAGTTCGCTTTGTGCCACATCTTTTTCCTTTCTTATCTCAAAGCCTATTTGTGCCCAATTACACCAACCACAAGGATGCCTTTTGCTTGTGCTCTGTATATTCCTTGCTGCAGCAACTTTTTGGTCTTGTGCATCACATGTCCTAGGCTGGAAGAGTGACGGAGAAATGTGTCAAATGAAATGCATGGTAGTCTCCTGAAGTCAGTGTTTAGCTAGTAGTGTTCCTAGACATCAGAATTTAGGTACATATTCCAGAAAAGTGTCAGCTGCACATGCTGGGTGGCTGTAGTATTTTTAAAGTATCTGATGGTGTTGCCTACTGTCAAAGTCAGGCCATTAGTCAGATGTTTACGGCTGCTCTTATGTGTGTGTATGTACATGCATAAATAGCAGATGCATGTAGGGTCACTTGCTAAGGGCTATTTCTAGAACTCAATACAGAACAGAAATAATTCTTGGCTTCTGATCTGGAGCTGCCTGCTCCAAGGCCCTCTTCCAGGTATGGCTTTCACTATGGGACTCAGTGTATAAGTTTACCTTGATACTCTACTCACCCATGATGCTACTTCTTCAAAGAGGTCTCAAGAGGGCCCCAGGCCTGGCCTGAGCTGGGAGCATACCTTCTTTGCCTGTAGAAGGCTAAACAAAGTCAAATGTCTTCCTATTTCAGTTTTTCAAGGTAAAAGTTGTACGTGGGTTGCTTTTCATGCCCAGTAGTAAAAAGGCTGCTGTTTGTTTTGTGCCTGCTTACAGGGATCTCACTGGTGGTTTGCTTGCCATCCTCCACTCCACCCAGGTGAGTCATGTGGGAAGTCACTTGGGAAAGTCAGAAGCAAGCCAGGTGCAGACACTATCTGGTTTTGGTATCTCTTATGCACAAATATAAACAGAAGGAGGTTCTCCTTGAGAGATGCTGGAGACCAAGTTGGCTTTGAACTCTCTGCCCTGTTCATTTCAAATATGTCTTGGCAGTATTGTTAAGGATGCATTTTGTGTGAACCTTATGCCATATTCTATATATAATACAGACATGGCTTTCTAGAAGTTTCTTCTTGCAGGCAATGGGCTGCAGGCTATGTTGTCTCCCAGGTGCATTGCTTAATGTTATCTTCTGAAATGAAAAGTTCATACATGCTTGACACATCCCTATGTGCAAAAAAATCACACCCTGAATCCAAACAAATACCTGTAAATAGCAGCAAATATAGGTTAATTTGTCATCTGCAGCCCCAGTACAATTACAGTATACAAGTCAGACAGAATGAAAATAACACTGAAGTCCCAGCCACCAGGGAATCCTGAGCTCAAGCCAAGTCTCCTTCCTGTGCCTGCCTTCTTTGTGTCTGTTCAAGTATAAGACTGAGCATTGTGAAAAGACCTTCTGAGAGACAAACATGCGGGGTCTTTTTTCAAAACCCAGCCACAATCTGGCAAAATGTCATACTTCAGGGAGCTTCAGCCACTCTGTGGAACTGCTATCTTTCATGGGACTTTTAAAGGAAAACCTTTTGATCCCATTTTGTAGAACAGATAAGCAACTATTCAGTCTCATCTGGCTTACAGTAGCAGACAGATCGCTCATATCTGTCCTGTATTTTGCAGCCATTCTAGGCAGCATATTTCAAACTAGATCATACAATATGAAATTCAGGAAGACAGAGCACCATAATTCCATTTTTGCGGTAACTGCCAATATTTTTAACAAGGGACTCCCTCAAGAGACTTCCAGACTTAGTCTGGGATAAAGCTTGTGGCTAGAATGTCTGTCTTCCCAGGGGAGAAGGAGGGGTTGGGGCGGTGTACTAATTTGTTTTTCCATTCAAAATAAATGCTGCTTCATAACCCAATCAAGGAAAGAAACAGCACCACCCAGCAAATAAACTTTGCTGAAAATGTTCCCACTCTGCTTTTGGAAGTTGGTTGAGTATGTTGGAGCCGGAGTGCTTGGTTTGCCCAGGTCAATATGGCACCCAGAGAGACGTCAGGAAACGAGAGGCAGCTTCTTGTCACTGAGTACAACCTGGTCTGTTGCAAAAGCATATTTCAATAGCCCTTTTGTGATTCCCTGGGCTAAGCCTCTTCTGACGTAGGTGACTAAGCAACTTCAGAAAGGAGGTGAGCATCAGCAGTGTAGAGGAAGTTCCCTGTTGACTTTTTGGCAAATTGTGCCTGTATATTCAATTTATCATGCAGCCAAGATCATCTTCACAGCAGTATATTTTCAATGCAGAGAACCATTTTAAGCTTATTTTATCACTCTCATTTTTTCCCCAAGCACACATATCCATAAGTGCCTACTTCACTTGTGAGGTTACAAAATGAATATGAGGGTGGATTTTGTCCACCAAGTCAAAGTGGTCGTATTATCCCTACTCATTAGTGAGGTAAGCCATTGTTAATGCCTGCAGAAGCTTTCCAAGCTCAATTAAGTTGTAGCACTGTAAAACAAATGTTTGCAATAGGGCAAACTTGTTCAGCTCACATCCGGCCAAAACCGACAGTGAGTAGTCGGCAGACTGCCCATATTTAATTACATTATCCTCTGCCTGCAGTGTACCACAGGCCTCTGGAGGAAATCCAGGGCCATATATATTTTGTTTATATTTGCTTGTAATTTTTAATGGTTGATTGGAGTTTTGGGAAATCGTTATGTTTAAAAAGCCCCAGCTTTGGAAATAGATGTGTTAAGACTCTTTGCCGTGGCTTTAAGGAGTTGCACTATGGTAAAGCTGCCATGAAAGTATATAGGGAGGAGATTCCTGCCATTTACAGCAACACAGCTGCAAATACACTTTGTTTTGTTTGTCATCAGGTCTTGGTTTTTTGTGGCCTTAGTGCATGCTGTTCTAGGTTTAGCTGATGTGAGAACAGGATTACTTTAGAAGTATGTAGGTTTGAGGGAAAGTTGGATAGCTTATGAATCCCAAGGGAGTGATAAGCTGATGGAGACAATTCAGACCATGGAACAGGTGTTGCTACTGACCCCAGCTATCTGTCCTTCTCAGTCTTGTTCTGCTCCTGAATCAGTGCAAGAACTGTTGAAATTAACAGCTCTGATGAGGAATTCCCAGTGACTGCCATGTTCAGATCACACTTCTTCCCTTGTGATGAAAACTGTAGGATTTTGGAAATTGGTTCCTGAGCTACAGGTACCCTGTACAGAATGGGACCAGCAGCTGAGGGTGGTAACCTGGTTGGGCATTCCAAGCTCACTTGTCAGTGAAACATGTATGTAATAAAGGGGGAAAGAGAAGAAAGAACTATTGTTTTGAGTAGTTATTATTGAGTTATTCAGTCATAGTGGTCTGGAGTCTGATTTCCAACGAGCATTTATTGCTGCCTCATGGCTGACTCAGCAGAGAGATTCAAGACTAGACTTGTATACATGTTGGAGTCTGTTTTGGCTGAATATGGGAAGGCAAAGTTCTAAGTAGCCTCTGTCTAATGATACCGTTCAACTTCACAGAAGTCACGTGTAGTTAAGCATCATGGAGTAGGTTGCTTCTATGCTGGAGTTGCAGTATCATCCATTATTCTGAATATAAAGTTTTTAAAGCAAAATTTGGAAAAAAATATTGATTTTCATTTTCCTCCCTAGCCATTTTGAGGATAAATTGGTTGGTATGGCCTTAGTGGATAAATCTATGAAAATGGCTTATGTCTGCATACGTAAATCCAATAACAGAGTGCGCATATTTACATGCAGAGTCACCAAAATTGCATGTGCTGGTGTGCTGTTCTGTGGACACCACCACCTGTCTGCAGGAAATGCAAACTCCTTGAAAGATGTGTCCTTCATGCACTACTCACAATAGGCTTGCTCTGTTTCCATCCTCTCATAGGTTAAATTGTCAAAAGGAGTGAATAAACCAGGTGAAGTCAATGCCTGGCAGATTGTCGTATATTGGATGGCTAAAACTGTGCTAGAAGGACAAGAGTTCCTGAAACAAATTTTGCATAAAGGGCTTCTAAGTCTTCAGCTGGAATTTGCTTCTGAACAGCTCTTAAAAATCAGGGTCTATAATGATTTTGAAACAAACTTTCCAAAGTTGTACATCATTTTGTTTATGAGTAGCCTGAGGGAGAGAAGTTCAAGAATCCCTTTCTGGGTTTCTCAGATTACCTGAATTTCATCATACGTAATAAGAAAATTATTTTGTATTAAATATAAAAGGTGGTTTTTAACAGTTAGAACTTGCTATAATTTTATTATGCTATAGCTTTAAATTTTTATTGTGTGCATGTGAGTAAGATTTCCATTCTTGTTTTTTTTCTTCGACAAAGGGATTTGATGTTGTTGCTAATATCACCATGCAATGCTTGGCAGGAGTATAGCATTGTATGTTGGTGCAAAAGAAACACGTAGAAAAATCCATTCTCTGCCTGTCAGTTTGGTTTTATCTGTCTTTGTTACGGGTAATGTGGGTCATGGCACTGTACCTGGTACAGGGCATCAACTTTGGCTGAATTCCATGTCAGCCTTCTGGGTAGGCTTCAGTAGGAACCTGAATGACATTTGGTCCATGAACTCATCTACTGCATGAAGACAGATTTTACTTCTTGAGGACTAGCAAGTGTTCAGTTGTCAGCAGTGGCCATGTGTTACTGACTTCAAAGAGATCCTGAGATCACTCAGTTTATTTAGAACTAAGTGTAATGCCATGTCCCAATAACAGTTGCAGAAAATATTTACTTCATAATTTTATTTATTTATTTGGATTAATCCCACCCATTTGAACAAAAATAAACCCCCAGAAGAGGTTGTTTGGATGTGCATGTCCTTGTAAAACTTGAGAAAGCTTCTGGAGTTTTTATACGCAGAGAGGCAAGTGGGTGCATGTGCTGGCAAGTGGAAAGATGGTAGTAAAACAAAACAACCAAGGGAAAACTCACATCCTTGAAAAGGTGAAAAGTGAATATAAACCGTATTGTGCAAATTAATCCTCCCTTATATAATTGGTTCTTGCTTCTAAACGGAGTTTTTCCAGCTGTCTTTCAGTACATTTGTGTATCGTTTACATTCTTATGCTGTTCATGTTCATCAACTCATTAAGCTTTCTAGAATTCAAAATGAATCTCCTAAAACCTTGCTTCAGAGGAAGCTGACTGTCCAGAAAGGATTTGGGATCTTATTTTAGTTATCCAAATGTCAGCAGGCCGAGAAGAGAAATTTCTACAAATTTCAAGTAACTTTTGGAAATGCCCTTTTGTCCATTGGGTTGTACATGTTTCTTAGGTGCAGAGATGCTCCATATGACTTGGTATGAGCTAACAGGCAGCAGGACAGTGCACAATGCAGTGTGACCAACTCTGGCCCTGTAGGTCATGTTTTACTATAGTTATGAGTATTGAGCCTGAGCTGATTCTTCAGATCTCCTGAGAGAAGGGTCTCTGGCTCATGTGTATCACTGCTGAAGTATGTGGAGTTGTGCACACAGTAAAACAGATTTAGTTGAATTTACTAACGAGTCATGAGTGCAGCTTATTCACAGCAGCACATCTTGGTCTAGAAAGAGCTGGTATGCTCCAACAATGGCTCTGTGGTGGCAATACATGTATCCAAAAGGTGCTGGAGGAGGTGAGTTGCTCTGAGGGGGCTGTAGATCTAGAAACCCCAGACAAATCTCCAGAGTTCTGAAATTCTACCTCAACAAGATTTCCACGATGAAAAAAAGAGTGTGTATCCAGCAGAGCCATACATTTTGTCCTAACATCTTAGAACATGGTGCATCTGAACCTTCATTAATACGGTTGGGATTCGGGTTTGAATGCAGTGTGAGGCAAGTCTAGGGTGAAATATTTGGTACCTCTGCATGTCATTGCCTGCTGGTCAGGTATCAGCAGTACCCCTGTTTCTTGAGAAACTGCATCCTAAGTCAGAGAGACATTTTTAACATTCTACCTGAAGCCCACAGCTGTTGCACTGATGAAAATACTGTGAAGTGGATTTTGTTCCTTCTCTTAGTGTGCTCCATTTTCCCTCTTTTAATCTGCTATAGATTTGTGGCAAGAGTGTTTTTATGCCCAGTTCTTCGGCTGGGATGAATAAAACAAACAGAGGTCAAGTGACTAATTCAAACCCAAACAGTGCACCAGCCCTTCAGCTAGGTTTTTGGAATGAGCTTAATGATGTTTCACTCCTTGCTGTAGCTGCTGCTTTAAAGTGTTCCCAGTTCCCAGCAGACTGGCTACCAAGTCTACCAAGGACAACAGGCCTGCTCCTTGCCATTTAAACCATCATAGTACGAATTACCATAAACCCAGGGAAAAGTGTTTGCACCAGTGCATGGACAAGTACAGTGCACAATTCTGTGTGTGCCTGTTCGCCAAATGATCCTGGTGTCAGTGTTCAGGGCTGTGCTACCTGCAATTAGTCATCAAAAAGGCAGAGTCTGCCTTACATACGGTGACTGTGTGACTGATCCTTGAAACTGAGGTGGTTAGCTGAAGAATATAGTGATACATCCAGAAATAAATAGATAGTGCCCAAAAAGCTGCTCTTTGCAACCACAGAGGCCTGTGAGAGGGGCACGGAGGCAGAATTAAAGCTGGGAAGGTTAGAGTGCTAGACAGCTGACTAAAGCTGATGTTGTTTGAGTCACAGTTGGCAAAACAATGGCCCCGTATGCCAATTCGCCTTCATCCCTTCTGCAGGAGCCTGGGGTTTTTTCCATGCTCTTCTTGGGGTTAACATCTCCCTCTCCTAGACATGGCTATCTGGAAGGGATAGGGATGAACAAAAATGTCTTCCCCTTGCAATGCCGCTTGTTCCTTTTGACAGAGGGAGGGGGTATTCCCTGCCTGCTCCTCACAGTGAATTCAGCACTCTGAGGGGAATATTGAAAAGCCACTAGCAGGCTGTCTTGTCCCAGTTTGGCCAGTGGCCTGGAGAGACAGAGACAATCTTTGACCAGAATTGGTAACTGTGAGGCCATGGAAGGGAAAATGGCCATAACAAGAGGGCCTTCTACATGACTCCCACCAGAGGGGTTGAGTCTAAATGACACAGCCTTGTCCGTCACAACTTGTCTGTTCCAGTTTTATGTGACTCAACAATAGAGTTTCCACTGTTTCCCTTGCAAGACTCAAAAGAAAGCAGGTCTTACAGACCAGATAACCCTTCCTTATTCATGTGGAATAATCCCACTAAGAAATCATTCATGGGTAAAGCAAAGAGAAGCTGTCCCTAAAACAGCTTTCTGCATATATTGAGCCAGTGGATTTCTGCATGTACACTGTTGTGCTTGTGGAGCAGAGCACACAGACTAGGGGCACCCTGGGTATGTGCATGTAACTTCTCCTCAGTACAAGCAAAATACCACCACAAACAACTTTCCCTTTCCTCCCCCCACCCTGCCCCCATCTTTCTGGGTTCTGCTTGAATGGAGAAGTAGAGAAACAGGTCATGGCAGGAGTTGTGCTTGCACAAACAAGGAACAGTATCCCCCACATATAACACAACAACCTCTGGTAGGTGTTTCAGACAGCTTGAAACCTTGAAGCCCCGTGTTATAGGTGGTAACTATCCATCCGAAGGAAACAAATTTGGCTTCTCTGTCACTTGCACTCTTTTCTCTTAGGAGTAGTCAGGTCTGTGACTCATTATGAACCCTCAACAAGAAATAAGTGTTACACACTTGAGTCTGTGAACTTTTCTGAGCTTGGACTATCAGGTTGTGAATGCAATGGCAGTCCCAGACTCTGGAGAGAGGCCTGTGAAGAGCTGAAAGACAGGTGTCTTGTCAACCAGTTGACACAGCAGTTCCAATTTATCATTTGGCAATCTGCACTTTGAATGAGTCAAGTGCAGTGGCCTTGATAACAGAAGGGACTGCCTTTGGCACAGCTCCGTAGCTTTGAGCAAATATGCTCTCATATACACTGCAAAGGGATGCCAGGTAGATGATGTCAGAGATGAATCCAAAACCTGTTCCTGCTTGTATTGCAATCCTTCAGATAGATTGGGGTTGCGACGAGTGAGGCATGGTTTGATGACTTGTCCAATGGGACAGCTTCAGGGGCTGTGTGCAAGTCAGATGAGGAGTGACATGCAGAACAATGAGGAACCCCGCAAGCCTCATCAGCCAGTCTCCCTGAATAACAGCTTGAAAGGATTAAATCTTTGGCTGGTTGCACCTTACATTCAACCAGACCATGTGCCTAGAGACGGCACAGCATGAGAGTGACAGCTCAAATTAGCGTGCTTTTGGTGAAGTTCTTAAAATCACCAGAGTTAAAAGGAGATCCTAGGGTCAGATGTGACAGTATCCAAGAGTCTGTAAAGTTTCATAGTTGATAAAGAGCAGAGAGGGTTACACTGGCTGTTTGTGAGGAGAGCAAAATCACCTTGAGCCTTCTCTAGATAAAATTTAAAATTGATTTCCAATAAATCGATTGTGTTATTGGTATGGGATTTGGATCAGGATTTCTTGGGCATTTTCAAAAGAAATAATATTGGAGCTTTTGTTTATGCCAAGGATCTTGGTAAGTAATTAACTCCTTTAGGACTTTTTCAGCTGGTCTTGTGCACAATATCAGGCCAATACTTTCATGACCATGTTTTCTTGGAGACAGTATAATAAGATAACAATGTGTCAACTAGTTTGCTTGGGAATAAGAATAGAGTGTCTCCATGCATTATGAGCAGCTAGCTTTTTTTGTCATGTTAAAAATGAAGTTAACTTCTTGGACAATTTCTTGGCTGGCTATTCCCTAATGCCAGTGGGAACTACCGGGCAGTGTTGATTATTTGACAGTCAGTCTTGCTGGCTGAACAGTCAGCATGAACAGACAAAGCGAGAAACTATTCCAGCTTGCAGTGACAATGGAGCAGCACAGTCTGGGACCACATCTGCAGCTGCAGGTTGCTTGGAGCACTTGTGTTAGGAGTGCTAACCGGCTTGAAAACATGGTAAGATCTAGCAAAATATTTCACTTCTGCATTCATATGGATTTAGCAAGGAGTATTTCAAGAGAATCACAGGAGTGACCTGTGGCTTTCATAAACCTAACATGTTTGTTTTTGATGTATTTGTATGTATGTATCAAATCATGTATTTGATTCCTGCAAGGGTAGGAAATGCTTCTCTGTCAGTCATGCACTATTTTATCTACTGTTATTAAATACCTTGATTGAAGCATTAGGGACTTCATTTCTAGACAGAGGTATATCAAGGCAGTAATACAGCTTCTCACAATTAACCAGAAGTGGTGTCTGTTTCTGTGAATTACCACTGAGTTGAGCGTGACTTGTCAAATAATTTTAAAGGCCTCCATGTACTAGCAAGTCTACTGCCATGAAAATCCCATGGAGAAAAGGCCACGAAATTCAGTGCTTCAGTCCTTTTTCTGTGGTAGAAAGTTGTGGTAGAAGCTGAGATAGCCAAAGAATGCCTATCTGGGTTTTGGCACAGAGGCTTACTGGATTGTTCCTATCAGTATCTGAAAATGATGCCAGCTGCAATGATGCAGCAGTCTAAGGAGGGCACTAACCCCACCAATTTTATATTTTCTCTTTATAACTTGGCTACTTGGTTCCTTAATAATTTCTAAAATTGCTCAGAAACATGTCATAGGCCAACACATAAACGCACAACCTCAGGCAGAAACTTTGCTGAAAAATATCTGGAAAGCAGAATACTCGCAATTCATTGCAAAATTATTGATGCAGCAGAAATTTCAGATTGCAGGTGCCTGACTCTCCACCAAGCTAGTAGAGTCAGTCCTAAGAAATATGGTCACATTTATAAGAGTACATGGATAAATATGATCCACTGAAAAAGTACCAGTGTGGCCACTGTGAGGGGGAGTCTGATAGCATTCTGTAGAGTGTCAGGAAGTCTGCAGATAAAAGGGATCCAGCCAACATGTTATGCTGGGATGTTCAGAAGATCCCTGATGATGTTCCACAACAGAATATTTTAACAATACAAAATTGATGTGGGGTTAGAGGAAAGGTTAATTTTCAAACTGAAATCTGATTAAAGGTGAGGAAGCTAAGAGTGACTTAGTGGCCACTTTTCACAATGGAGAAAAGTCAGCAGTAACATCCTTTTGAGATCACGACTGGGCCCATTTTGATTCTGAAATATCAGCAGTGACAAAACTGAGAGTGAATAGTCAAATCTATACCTTTTGGATAAGCATTTTGAGTAAATCAAATGCTACACCAATGGTGAAGGACATTCAATGAACATCATAAAACTGAATGAGCAAAAAGCTGGTGGATACACTTCACTTTAGGTAAATAAGAGGAAATTCATTTAGGAAAAAGTGACCTTAACCAGGCTACATTGTGCTAGACTTTAAACTGTATGTTATTACTTCCATAAAAGAAATGTTAAAGTCATTACCAGGGATTCCCTGAAATTCTTGGCTTAGCGTGCTGAAGCTGATAAAAAGCCAATGAAGTTGTGGGCATCAGAAGGGATGATACTGTGAACAAGACTGACATTTTGCTCCTGTGTAAAACTGATGTGTCTACATCTTGAGTGCTGGGCACAGTTCCAGTCTCTGCACCTGAAGAATAAAATAGTGGAGCTGGAAAATGCCCAGAAGAGGATAGCTAAAATGATTGGCACAGGAGAGCAATCGTCTTACAAGGAGAGATTAAAAATACAGAGACCCTTCAGACTGGAAACAAAAAGGCTGAAGTAGTATATGATTGAGATGTATATTGGCATATGAAAGTGATGTATATACTAAATGACAAACTGCTAACACATCCTGTAATACTCAAGCTAAGAAGCATTTTGGGAAACTAGTAGGAGATAATTTAATAGACACAAAATAATCCTTGATAAGGCAGGTAATGAACTTTTGGACTTTCTTACCCAGGATATTTTGCAGGCACAGTGTCAGCAGGTTCAAAAGGTGATTAGACAGATTCACAGATAAGAAATCTATAAAGAGATATTAAAAAGAGCAGGCAAGGGAGTATATAGCCTCTAGCACTAACACCACTGCAGTTCCTGAACAGATAAGAGGGAAAGAGACCACAGAAAGTGGTCTCCCTAAATAGCATCACTTCATGTCCTGCAGTGCCCTTGCCAATAATCTGCTTTTTATATGCTTGAGTGGCTCTAATTTCATGACAGGTTTTCCCTCAGCAATAACATTGTATGGCCAATTTACAGCAGATGCTGATATGAAGTGTGTGTTGAGATTGGTGCTAGTGCACTTATGACTACCACATGCTGCATTATACCAACTGACTTCTAACTTGGTACAATTGATGCAGCATGTTTCTTTGTGGGGATTGCTTTGGGGCTTATTTGCCAATGAGGTGCTCAAGCTCTTTGTCAGGTTTTGGGTGAAGGGGAAGACATGTTCTATATGAACCAGCAAAGGCAAGATACATTCCTATTTTCAGAAAGTACTTGTGGGAAAAAAGGTTATTTCTTAGGGGCTCTTGACGGCAAGGACATTCTTAATGTAGGAGTCACTGTTTGAACAGAGCTATAGCAAAAACTTAACCTTGTAACTTCCAAAGGTATCACTATCACAACCCCTGTAGTGTCAGAGATATGACAGAGTGATATTGACCCTACTAAACAGGCTGATGCAAAAAAAGGTGTCTCCATTGGCAATTGACACCCCTCAGCTGGGTCCTTTATACAGCTCCTTTCATTAACCTGTACAAGTCACTTCTATGGACATGGAATAAAAGTCTCTTCATTTCTTGCTGAATAAAATAATTGTTGTCTTTGGATCAGCAGGCTTCTGTATTTTCCATGGTTCTTCTCCTTTCCAGAAATGATTCTCAGTGTCTTGGAATGAGTGTCTTGCTAAATAAAGACTATCACAGATGTCGTCCCCAGCCTCAGCAGGGACTTGGGTGTTTGTTCTTGGCAGATGATACTGATGTGGCTGAGTTCCCAAAGTTCCAGCGAGTTTCTCAATGACAACTGTGATGACAAAATGTGCTTGTAGGGTTTTCCAAAATATAAATTTTCTTTCTATATATTTGCATTCATTCAGTGCAAAAGACCTTTTCCTGGGTGACAGTGAAGTAAATCATAGAATCACAGAATGTTTTGGGTTGGAAAGGACCCTAAAAATCATCTAGTTCCAATTCTCATGCCAAGGGCAGGGACACCTTTTACTAGATCAGGTAGTACTAAGGATGGGGATTCAAAAATCTCCTCCACCTCATCATCTCCAGATGAGACAATTTCTCACCAAGCTACCCAAGTTTCATTGTTCAGATACATGATGCAGTATGATAGGCAACCCAGCTAACAACAGCCACAATAGCTTTCTTGTTCCGCTTGTGAAATTTAAATCTGTGGCCAATGACTAATGATGTAGTAGGCAACAATTGTGCCTTCAGCAAGACTACAGTTCTGCTGTTTCTCTCCATGTGAGGCAAAGTGAGAACCGTGAGAAGTATGATGATGACAAATGTCTTAGCTCCAAAGAACTACAAAAGGAATAGCCTGTTTCTGATTTGGACTGTCTATCTTGTTGGCTTCAAGGTGATGTAAAAGTCATGCATAAGAATCTCACGATACCTCTGGAATTCCTCAGTCCATCCCAGAGTTGTCATCTCAAATTGTAGGAGAGCACATTTGCTTGTATCCTGCAGTGGCAAAGCTTTTAGTGCAAGGGCTTCTTGGTTGAAAGACTCTTTTCACCTCTCAGTGGCTCCAGAAGTCTTGCTGCTTGTTCCTATTCCTTAGCAGGACCCATTCCTTATAAACAGAAATTTGACAGCTTATTTATGGGAAAGACTGCAGAGACTTGAAGCAGCAAGCGAACATAACTTTTTCACTAACAGCACTATGAAGTACAGCAGTGAATGAATGGCTGCCCTGATTCTCTTGGCTGTTGCTGGATGAAGAAAGAGGAGAAGGAACAGAATACAATATGATTTTTTATCCTTTGGTATAAACAAGAAATAGTGCACCTCCGATAGATAGGCATTAATTCTCCATAAAATTGAGGTGCTCTTACAATGATGCATATATTACCTGAAGGGAATATAGAAAGACTGTGAACCAAAGAATTGATTATTGCTGCTTTGAAACTAGAGCAATTCAAGTGTGAGCCTGCTTAAAATACCTGTTGGAAACCTATTTCTGACTAGAAACATTTAGAGATAATTTGTCACATTGCTACACACCATCAAGAGCCAAAGCAGAAAAAGAGATATTTTAACCTCTTGCCTTCCAGAGGGAAGTGCAAAGGAGAGAAAAGAGAAGAGGGAACTGCCAAGATCAGTGTTTCCATGAACAAAAGAGGAATCTACCCTGGGCTTCTGTGACCTCCTTTCAGCTGCAAAACTGTGATGAAGCAAAAGCAGGAAAACCTGTTCATGTAAATGTGAGGTGGGGAGGTTTGGTTCCTGCCTAGTATGTGTTTCTTAGGAAAAAACCACAGGAGTGACTTTACTTACTATCTAGATTGTCTAACCATCTATCCGTACTGATAAGTTGGTGCACAGAAAATGTGTGGGGGATGATGCTGACAGAGGAAATAGAAGCAAAAAAAGCACACACTTTATTTATGCAGAAAGAGTAGGCCCTCAAAGCTACAAAACAGGCTAATTGTTTAATTTAATGGGAAATTGTGGGAGAAAACGCTTATTGAGGTAAATTGCCACTGGGAGAACAAATTTAGAAAATTCTTAAGTGCCTTGCAAATCTGGCTGATGCTGAAATACAGCTTTGGAATCTAACTTGAAGATACCCATTTATGTTGATCTGAATGAAGAGTTATCAGACAATACCTAAAGCACCTGAAGGAAAGCCTTGAGGATCGCAGAGTGCGTTAGTTTTAGGTGATGCGGGTTTACAAAAGTCATCAAGTGCTCTTCTCCCAAATACCCACAAAGTTCTTTCTCCAATTTTTGTCCCTGATGCATTTCCCAAATGGTTGGAGAAAATTAGGCAGGGTAAGAGTTTCAGTCTCCCACACTCTTCCAAGATATTTTTAAAGGAGCACATGGCAGGAAAGTTCCTAGTAGCTCACTGCAATGATTTTTATCCAATGTCTAAAGGAGTTTGTTTATTCTAAGTGGTATTACTTTCATCTGCTTAAAGGATGTAATAAAATCCCTAAAAACTATTATGGCAGCATCCATCTTGATTAGCTCTTGGCAAGCAGGACTGCCCATTGTCACACAGACACCCTCACCTAATTGTGCCCCCCCATAAACAGTAAAATATTTGGTCATTAAAGCCACAAGAAATATCTCATGTTACTCAAATAAGACGGTACTTTCCATTTTAGTTTACCTCCGGCAAATTAAACAGGCCCCCTTGAAACAGTGACAAGAAGAGTTATAGGAGCTTAGCACCAGGCACCAATTACAATTTGAGAACTAAATGCCATAATTAACAAGACATACACTTTAATCTAAAGCAACTCAAATATGTGGCTGGATAAAGAAAAAAGGTGAGAGTAAACTCTGTAATTATAATAAATCAGTGTACTGAGAAAGTGTGTACCCTTGAGGTATATTCTTTTATTCTGCAATTAACTTTCAAGTGTTTTGCTTAATAACACCCTCTTCCATGCACACATAAAAAAAACTTCCTTGAATTCTCATATTCCCCAGCCCTCTGAATAAGCATTCATTTCCACAGACACATTTCCTCCTGTCTGTGAGTGATAGTTGTGTGCCAGTAGTGCTGCCTGGCAGTTTCTCCCCTAGCTCTGGGCTTCTTGTGGATACCCTGTAATGGCCCAGTTTTGCCTTTGTGGGCAGGAGCAGAAGTGGCAGGAGCAGTATCTGTACATCTCACTCAGTGCAGAGCTGGGGCATTTCTGAGTGCTTTTGAAAATCCCATTGCAAGCTTCTTTAGCATAAAGGAAGTTTAAAAAAAATAAGGTTTCTCACTAATATATAAGTAATGTGAATTCGTATACTTTGTTTTACATTGTTATCTGATAAATAAAATCATGCTCCTGATATTTTTCCTTTAGTGTATTTAAAGGACAGCCTAATGCATCCTCCCAAGAGCAAAAAACAAACCTCTGCTTTTGCCATATTTCTGTCATCTGCAATAGAATTCTAGGATATAGTAACCATCTAGAATTTCTCCAGGCTCTTGCTAACAAAGATAGGTGAGAATTCCCTTGCTTTTTAAGACAGAACAGTAGCCTTTTCTAATTTAGAAAACTATGTGCCAGAACCAGACAAGTGAAGAGGAAAGGAGAAGTGACTGTTAAAAGTGAAGCTTTGTGAATAAGATGAATGTGTCAAGGTTAAAGTATTCCTCTAATCCCAGAGTGAGGAAGGAAAGCTGTAGCTAATAAAGTCCATCCATGCAGTTTTATCCACTTGCATGCAGTCTACTAGAGGAAGAGGTGCAGTCTGGAGACCAATTACAAATCACTCGTCTGATTCTTTTAATCCCTTTATTTCCATATCTGATCAAAACAAAGATTTAGTTTTTTCCTGTGTCTAAGAAAAGAAAAGAAGTCCCAAATTTATCTGAAATACATTGTTTTCTGTTATTGACATGCAGCCTCATATTTTATTCTGAAGCTTTTCTGTTCCTCTGACTATGAGTTTCTCATGGCTATGCATGGGTCTAGATTTGTGTTTGTTCATTGTTTTTTGCTGGTTTGACATGGTTTGGGGAAAAAGGGGACCATAAAGCTCAATCCCATTAGAAAGTCCCTACTTTAGATTGACCCTGGGCAATCCCCACTGGAACCAGGGCTGGAAACTGGAAGGACAAGCATATGCATAGCAGCAGACAGAACCGATTCCTTAGTACTGTTCTGGTTATGCAAATGTGTTTCTGTTTTCAAACTACTGTAGTCTTTTCTAAAACTTTGGCCATGAATTGTGGTGCAGCTGCACCCACAGTTTCACCTAGGGATATTTTAGCTATTGCTGGTCATCAAGGAAGGCAGGGAATGGTTCAGAAGCTCGACATATTTTGTTCAGCATCATGATGAAGAACTGAGAATGTTAACAGAAAATCCACAATTTCAGGGAGTTTGAGTGCAAAAGTCTGCAAAAGCCTCAGTGTATGTGTTAGTGTTTGGACATAGATACTTGTTAAAGAAGGTCCTGTCTTGGCTGTAAAAAGGTGGAGCACTTAATTGAACCTCTCACTTATTAAGGATGTGTAATATTATTCTCCATTTTAGAAATTTGTTTTCTGCATTTCATTAGTCCTTTGAGTGATTTCTTATATGTTTTGTCCTAACCAAGCCTAATAGCCTATATTATCCCTAAGTAGAGCAGTGTGAGTGAACATGACAGTTACTTCTGGCATTCAGTGTGGTAGAGCATGTATTTTATTCTCTTAATCATTATGCTCCAGATGCAAGAAGTGCCCCACATCAATGAAGTGAGCTTCAGCCTACGTCTGCTGTGCAGGTGCTAACTCTGCAAGCTCTTTCTGCTCCTTATCACTCATTCCCTCCCTGTTGTTCTTTCACTCTGAGGCTGTGTTTCTAATGCTGCTCCCCAGCAATGAGAATAAAGTGGGTGCCTGCAAGACAACAAACCCTGAAGTCTGACTGTTGCAGTGCTGGTGATAAGATGTAAACTAAGATTGTATAACTCTTCCAGCAAAGAAGTCTACCTGCGAGTGAGATACTCTGAGCAAAGCTCATGGGGTTTGATTCTGTCATCAGATAGGGAGAGCCCCAGTGATGCTGAGTGTCTTATCAGATCAACCACCTGATTTTACAAGATTTGCAGAATGCTGTGCCCTTAAGCTAAGGTAGATGCTGAGCACAGGGTATGTGTTGCACTTTCACTCAGTGATGGTGTAATTTCTTAATGCCTTTTCTGTCACTTAGAAAGTGTGCCTTGTGTTAGAGGAACTCAGCTGTAGTATCACACCAGTCTCCACTGCTGACTGGGCTCTGTTGAGAATTCTCTATCAAGAATTACCTGAATGTTGTGAATTGGTGAGAAGAAGCCAGACAGGGCCTGTTTGAATGCCAAAGAAGAAATCCAGAGTGCAAAAAGGTTTGCATGCAGTGGCCAGATGTCTGCTCTGGGCTGATCTACTTAGCACAACTTGCTTTACATGGCCAGGAACAGAGAATAAATGATTATTTAACTGATGTGTTTATGGAGTTATTGAGTAGCAGTGAATGCTACTTAAAGCTCCTATGCCATGGTTTGCTCAAATGTCTGGAGAATCCTCCTCTTGAGATGTTTTCCCATCTTTTTACCATTTCCCTCTGCAGTACCTTATTGACCCAAAGGAACTGTGAGCCTGGTACACTGGCAGAATTGAGTTAACAGGAACTGTCAGCAATACTGAGCTTAATCCATTTGTATGGGAGTATTGAATACCTTAGTTAACTTCTGACAATATTTTAATTCTTTTTTTTTCCCTCCTCATTTATTTATTTATTTTCGTTCTTTAATTGCATTTTCACACTACTCTGACAAGTATGAACCATTATTGATTTGGTATTACAAGGCTAAAATATCATTACAAAACATGTTAGTGACCTACTAGTCAGTCTTTGTGTCCTTATATTTCTAATGTGTCTTTTGTGTTTAGAGAATGAAGTAAGTTTTGCAGGAGAGCAAGAAAATCAACATGGCTGGTTACTTATGAATTTGTAGCCTGTGCTGTTACTTGTGGGAATAAATCTGGTTTGATTGTGGATGAAAGTTTCAAAACCATGTGGAAAACTATTCCTTTTTGAATACACTTGTCTAAATCTCTACTAGAGGCTTGATGTACTCAACCCACATCTTGAAGCACTTGCACAAGGTGGCAGTGCTGAAGCTCCTGGTCACTCCTTTCATTTTACATAATCTGACAAAAGATTTGGGTTTCTTAGAACCCAAACTGGTTTTGAAAGTGTGGTGAGGACCTAAAATCATTTAGATGTCTTTGTTCCCTGTCTAGTAATCAGGCAACAAATTCTGAAAAATCCAGATCAGCCTGTACCCAAGGCAATAATTCTCTGCAAATCTTTTCTGTATGCTGCTTTCTTGCTATTTCTGCACTTGCTCTTAAGCATCTGGGTTGCCTTTCTGTGTTGGATCATGTCAAGATGCTTTCCTAGTCCATTAGGTCTTGCAGGACGTCTTGTGAAAGGACATTTGCAGGCTCACGTGATTTTCTTCTGCATTGCAGAGGTTGGGTTTCTAGAGAGGTCAAGGTAAAAGTCTCTACAAGTTGCAGTTTTTGGAATGAGATTTAGGTGTATAAATCAATATATGCACTTGAAAAAAATTTACTTTTGCTCTTCATTATTAAAATTTCCAGCATATTTTTGAGGTTGGTATGATTTCTTTCCTTTGTGTGCATGAAATGCTTGCCCCTATCTTTTCATGTATCTGTATTTATACATACACTACAAATAAAAGTAAATTTGAGGGCAAACGCTGTAGAATATTGCCTCAGGACTTAAGCTGAGATTGTAATATGTTGCTTGAAGGCTCTGGACAATACTGCTTGAACAAAGAAACTCTTTCAATCCAAAAGGGTTTGTTTTCTGTAATGACTCTCAAACCCAATCAATATTTGTTTTATTAACCTGATGGGTGGATTCAGTTTAAAGTCTTAGTGTAGTTTGTTTGAAGTGCTTTGTACTTGGAAGCTCTGTGAGAGGTAAACAATACTAAGAGTCACAGCAACAGTGGCCTATTGTATTGAGCAAGTCCCTTTTGTATGGAGGCTGTTGACCACTTGTGTTGTTTTTTGAGGATTATCAGCCCATGTTTTTTTTCCTGACACAACCTTCAGCATTCAAACATCCCAAAGGTTGGTAAATATTTATCAAGATGCTTTAAAAATATTTTTCTCACAAGTGTTTGCTGGCTCTACTGTGCAGTTTTCTTCTCTTTTAATACTGTGGTACAGATGCAGGAGGAGGTGAACAAGATCATTGTTTGCCAACATCAAGAGCAATGCAGCTGTGCCTGATTATATTAAATCATATGATGACGCACCATTTTTGACATATGCAGCATCTCTTTATTGTAAATTAATCACCCTAAGAATCTATTTTCATTAGTTAGAACATTAGTGTTTTGCCTCTTTATGTTTTGCATTATTTAGAATCATCATGGACTGAGATGTTTATTTACATAATTAGCTCCATATGCCTTCACTACATTCAACATATGGCTGCAGCTATGCAGGGCTCCTGTCCCTTCAAGAAGCTGTGCTGGCCCTGGAGGCAAGCCTGGGAGAGATCCTCTGGGCATCTGCATGAGCCTGCAGTCTTCACCACCTGAGTACTGGTGTGATGTGGCAGCCACTTTGAACCTAAAATATACCTTTCCTCTTTAACTGGGATAAAAAAGAATAAAATATCCAGGCCTGTGATGGCCAGTGATAGCTCACCAGTGGGAGGTTGTGTGGGGAGGACCAAACTGTTCTGCAAAACCCTGGTATTGTCTTAGCTGCAAGGGAGAAGCCTTCTCAAAAGCTGATTGTGGCCTCAATTCATTATGATTTTGAGGCATCTGTAGTCCTGCCAGACTTTCATGCTCAAAAATCCCGAGTTACTCTCCAACATAATGTGAGGTTGATGGCAAAATCATGAGATTTAAAAAAAAATAAATCAGTTCTGGATTCTTTTATTTTCTTTGATGTTCAAGGCTTCCCATTTCCAAGCTTTTGTTTGAGAATATGAACACTAGAAACTTTACTTTAAATGGAAGCTCAGAAAAATCCAAAACTGCAGGATCCTTGGGTACTATGACTTTGACTATGACTTCCCCTGCACTTCAACTTCAGATATGGCAACATTTGAAATCCTGGCTCATGGTCACTTGTTGGTTGTTCCCATGAATGCTGCCATGGGGACACCTCATAAAGCAGCCATCCTGCTCCTCTGATCCTCCATCTGCTCCTCAGCTGATCATCAAGGGGATGAAGCCTACGTGCTCTGAGCCAAGGCAGGGAGGTGCCAACTGGAGGAATAAAGCAGGAGTGAGTTTGTAACTCAGCAGGAAGGAAAACTGCAGACCTGCATGAAGAAAATATGTGAAAGGGAAATATTATAAAAGGGACAGGAAAAGTTTAAAGAGAAGGAATAGGCAACCTAAACCTGGTGAAAGAGAGACACACTTCAATTTTTAGTTTGTTTCTGGGAAATGCCACTAAAGCAGTCTTTCTCTGGTATTGGTATTTTCTACATTCTTATCACAGTTTCCACGTGTGTCTGTGGAGAGAACGATTGCACCCAAGCGCTGGCAGCACCTAAGGTATCTGACTGAGTTCAGGCATCAGATAAAATTTGGGAGCATGGTTCCCAAGTGAATGCTTCAAAACAGTGAAGGGTGCTTGAAGGTGTGCTAGTCAGAGAGCGTGCAAGTTCCCTGTAGCTGCTGCTTCCTTCTGATTTTATATTCTGTTTCATGAAAATACTAACTGTGAGTGCCCCAGATCTGCAGCGCATATGCTGGGTAGTTAGCAAGGGAACTCAGTACAGCCAGGAGAGCTGTGCCAGCCATCCTCTCAGTAGTGGAGCACTGCTCTGTTATTTACCAATTATATTCCATGAGCCCTCAGGAATTAGGGAAGAATTACTGCCCCTTTCCAAAGGATAGCGACACTCAGGCAGATTAAAGACCTTGCTCATGGTTGCACACAAGTCTGTACTTAACCTGACAAATGAATTTAAGCCTCTAGAGTCCTAATCCAGAGCCCTTTCTACTACAGGAAAGGTAACTAATCTGAGCTCTTGAACTCTATGAGTGTGAGAGCACTTTCAGCAGGGTTGGCATAGGAAGGCAGCAGCCCACTGCCGGCACAGGCTGGCCAGAGCAGGCTCCCAGCTGCAAGGCAGCAGAGTTAGTGCTGAGGCAGCCCTCCTTGCTTCTGCTAGTAAAGTGCACAAATTCCTCTGTGCAGAGAATGCACAGAGCTATCCTATTCAGCCTTTAGAGTTTTCCCAAGGTTTCCTATCTGCTGCCCTTTTGAATGGCATCTTCTCAGCCAGAGGCCTGGGACATGGTTAGTGTCCCAGCCGTGTTCTTGCTTTATAGTGCAATAAAAGGTAAGGGGATACCCACAGAAAGGAGACATAGGACTGTGGGCTAGGAAAGAGCTGGGGGTGAGTTGAAATATAGTCTTTCAGTCTTGTAGCTTTACCCCTAGAAGAGTTTAATATGCAGTTAGTAAAAACACTGAATTTTGCTTCAGTGCTCTGAACCACTTTTTCTGTCCTGTAGACAGCTTATGTATGAATGTAGGGCAGCTTTAGCCCATGAATGACTACAAGTTACAAAGAGTACATATCCTCTCCCCCTCCTCCAACAACATGTGCTTCATCCTTGAGCTTCCAACTTGATTCTCTTTTTCTCCCCAGGCTGTAGTTCCTTTGCTCTGTTGCAGTGGCTTTGCAGGCTTGGCTGATAGACTGCTACATATATCCACAGAGAAGCATATGCATGGGCAATATGATTCATGTTGTGTGAGTGAACTCATCCCAACATCTTTAAGCAATCGGTAATTTCCCTCAGGCTCTGTCCCTTCCAGTGTTTGCCACCCCAGCAACAACAATAAGGCAGCAACACCAAGAATGACCTGTGCTACACATTGACCAGAAGATACTGACCTGGGCTAAGTACTTCTGTCAATCATGGGCCATCCCACATCTACTCACAGAGAACACCACAGTGGATTGTAGCATTAAATCCTCTCTCTGCAGTTATACTGAATACCATTCCTTTTGGACAATGCACAAGAACTGTTTTTGTTATTCATTACCAAGTCCTCTGAGGATATGTCTTTTTTCTCTCTTTCTTCTGGTGATTGTTCTAAAACCCTTGAATCTTTAATTGGAATGAAAATTTGCTTTATTGCTCAAGAGTCTTAACAATATAGCAGTTTGAATGAAATGCTCAGACACAGCTCAGCATGCTCCCTTCCACACTATTCTCAGCCCCCCTCTCTCCCATGTGCTATGCAGACATGTATACTTTTCTTGCCTCCTTAAACATATTCTCTTCCAAGACTTCCAGAGAGATGCTGTATAACCCCCACTGCATGAACAGCTACCTTCTCCATCTGCAGCTTGCTCCTTTTTCATCATAACTGTTCCATGTATTCTCTCCTTTCCCTAACACCTCCTGCACTGAGGTGCGTCCTGCCATTGAGGTCCTGACATGGTGACTGCCACTGTGGAAAAAAGAGCATAGCACTTTCTTCTCCATTTCTGGGTTTTACCCCTGGCTGGAGTGGTAAGAAGAGCATCCCTTGAATGATAAATTGGCTTGGGCTTTCAGAAAGAACAACGTTTCCAATGGACTTGAGCTTAGTGTCATGAATCTCTGCGTAAATTAGTGGTTTAACAAAATAATGATCTTTATGGAAAACATATAAAATATTTCCCTTTTCCAAAAAAGTTATTTCAGTAACTCTATATCACTTTATCACCCAGCCTCTAGAAGAATGACAAAACAGCTAGGAGTCCTCAAGTCTATAGGTCACTCATCTCCTCCCCCGACACATAAGGATTGCTCTTTCGTCAGATACTTACTTTTCCCTTCAAGTAAAAAGGGACAGGAAAAGTTGAAACAAAGATGACTTTATTCCCATTTTCTGCTTTCTCAATGCTTTTTGTGCAGGGCTTAAGTGGGAATAGTATTCAGAAAAAAAAAAAGTGTGTTTGAGTACAAGCTCCTGTTTAAACAGGATACATTTCAGGCTGCCAAGAGGACTTTTACAGAACTAAATACAAGGTTCTTAACTGAAAAGGAAAATTAATTTAATATCTTGACAGAGCCTTTTTTATTATTTATTTTTACAAGGGACTATTCATGCATGTGCACGATTCCTTAGCCTTACATAATTGACATGCTTTTTTGCATCTATAAATATTCAGGTTAGCATATGCAGGACATTGATTTTATGGGTGATACCAAGTCTCATATTTGGTGCAAAAGGACGGTTCAAGATGACTGGCTCGTAATTATTTCTTTTTTAAATGTGTAATCCGTGTGATTCAAAAGCTGCTTTGTTGTTGGAGACATGGCCTGAAAAAAAAGCTCAGCAGCTTGTTATTTCACGCAACCGGGCTTTCACCGTCGCGGCGTCGAGCAGAAAGATGAGTCTGGTCATGATGTTTACCCACCTTGGGCCCGTGTTTGCCTAATATATATGAAAGGGATCCTGTTATCATCAGGCAGGCATTCCGGAGGAAACACTTCGGGAGCCGCAGCCAGAGAGGGGAGCGGGGGATGCTCCCTCCCTCCCTCTCCCCCTCTCTCTGTCCCCGCCGCAGTCTGTCCGTCCCTCCAGCACCATCTAGCGGGACCCCCGTGGGTGCTGGGGGCTGCAGATTCAGGGGAATGCTCCGGTGGTCTCACAAAAGAGGATACGTCTCGCCTTGTGGCTGTAATTTTCCCAGGCTGGGTTGGTCCCTGACCCGCTTGCCCGCGGACACCGCTGGACACCAGGGCTCGCCGGTGCTCCCGCTCGGCTTTTGCTGCTGTTCTGCACAAGCTGGGAAAACCGCTGTGCCTATTTTTGCTTTGGCTTTCCCATCTGTGTAACACATGTCATGGTTGAGTAAGGTTAATAGGAGGCATAAATAAAGGCAAATGACCACGAAATCCTGAGCTCAGATCTGCTGATAATACAGTTTTGCTACTTACCGCCTGACTTGCTCTCAGCTTTTGGTGTGGCTTTACCATCCTGCTCACCGCACACCAAGGCAAATGCTGTGCCTGCGTCCTAGGACAGCTGTGCTGCATGTGCCCTGGCCAGAGCAGAGTGTTTATTTAGAGTTAAAAAGTAACATTTGGCCGGTGGGAAGGGAAAATGAGGGAAACAAACGGGGGCAGGATGCTTCTGTAGTGGCTTAAATAGGTTGCTTGAAGAGGGAGCAGCTCACCTGGGATAGGATGACAGGATAGGGCACATGTGCCAGGAGTATGACCACGGCTATGACTGCAGAAGTAGAGATGCTTCAAAGCAAAAACTGTCTGAAAACTGAAGCAGGATTTCCCCTTACCCTAACTGAAGGGCAGTATTGCCTGACATACATTGTAGAATAAAACCTGACAGATTTGCCCTGATGTTGCTTTAGTTTTTCTTAACCTGGGCAGGGGGCAAGATTACCCTGTAGCCTCCATGGGGATGCATAACACAGGCCATGTTCCCAGCATCCCAGGATAGGAATGCACACAATCATGCTGATGTTCCACTGCAGGCAGCTGCTGGTTTCAAAGAAAAAATCATAGTCACTGTGTATTTGAATAAGGCAGAGCTCAGAGACCTTCTGGCAAGCAGAAATAGAAATGTCTTTCCCCCAAATGCAAGCAGCCCTTGCCAATCAGCTGGAGTGTTGAATGTTTGGTCGTAGCTCAGAGAGATCTTCTCAGTGAACCACATCATCCTGTTAATAACATGAAGATGCCTACTAATAGACTGGATGTAGCTGGATCCTGGGTTAAATATACTCAAAGGCCCTCAGGATATGATTAAAAACTTGTAAACCCCCACCATCTTAAGCTGCAATTCCACCACTTCTCTCTCCTGCATTTCCTGAAGAAAGGGACAACGATTCAGAATTTTCTTTAAAATCGCATAAAAGTTCCATTTTCAGTGCATACCATTAGAAACAAAGGCTTAAGTTTACCAATGGAACAGATATGATTGTGAACAAGTCAAACCGCCCCCCAGACATGCCTTAACTCTCATCTGTCATCTGAGGCATGGTTCACACTGGGTGTCTGCTCTATTGGCAGCAAAGATTTGGTAGCTGATGTGGTAGCATCAGCTGCCACGTGAGATGCACGCCTATCCAGATTAATATTTTGGAGGGCACCAAACAGACATGATAAACTAATGTTTGATCTTAGTTTTGCAACAGAATTAGGTCTCAAGTAGTTCTCAGATTTGTGCCTGATTTAACAGGGCAACCCAGCAAGCAGTATCTTCTTCATCATAATCTTGTGTTAGATTAGAGAATCAGGCAAACAATCTTTTGGTAGGTTACAGACGACTTCACTGAGGTTTCTCATGTTTTGAGACCTTGCCTGATTCAGGCCCACAAAGATTATCAGTTCCCTGATCTCTTATTTCTTTGTTAATTCAATAGTAGTTTGGGGATTTGTAAGTTGTCATCCAGAATTTCTGCCAAATCACTTCTACCCTGGATTACTGATTTGTGTTTTTGCAGATCTGGCTGAGAATGAAATTTGCTTCTGAGCAGCTGCCAAACAGGGCATCTGTCAAGAAATTTACATACTGTTATATTTCTGTAGTTCCGTACTCTATGTAAATAATGTTTGCCTCCTGGCATCTTCCTCACAGAACTGATTTCTTCCCTGTGGTTTCTTGCCAGAATCTTGGCCATTTCAATAATTGAGACTCACACTGAGACCTCAGAAATGTTAATACCCAAAAGCACTAAAATCACAGAACACTGCATGATTAAGACTGTTCTAAAAACTGCATCAACAATCAAAACCAGCATATCTACAGAAACATCATATTTGCTTGCTCCAGTTCTGTGCCCCTTTGTAATACAACAGATGGAAACTGGAGCAACACCTGCTCAGTTGGTATTTGTATGCTAGAGGAAGGTGGCCAGTACAGTCATGCCCGTTCCATTTCACCCAGCACCAGGATAAGGGCATCAAGGGATGTATGAAGGTTGTTGAGAAGGTAGGCTCATCACCAGTTTCACCAACCCATATGTAATGCAAAATATCCCATTACCCACAGCCAGCTGGTACAGTGCTCCTCCAGCTCAGTTCAGGAAACAGCAGCAACCTGAGAGTCAGGAATTTATAACCAGCTCCCTAAGGAGCTCTTTCATCTTGATCCAGGAGGGAATGCATTTCCAGCCTTTATCAGCAGGGTCTTCCCAGGCAGGGTCTGATTCTTGTCTCTGTGAGTGCTGTATCAATGAAATCATATGTACATCTAGGCAGCTAAATAAAACAAGTCCAGGGAGCAAGCTGGACTGCAGATTGCCTTTGCTTCCTAATTATTAGCACACTCCTGACATGAACCAGGGAAAAGCGTACATGAGGACTATTCCCAGCTGTGTGGTGCGTTGAATGCTACACTGTCTGACTCCTTCCAGCTTCTGTGGTTTGCTTAACTCCATCCATGACACCATCCTCCCAGGCTTTGCACCCTTGGGAGGCCCCCTCATGCCTACCTGTCCCAGGGCATGCAAGGTATAACCTCAGCATCTCGCTATGAAATCTCGGAAGTTGCAACACATTATGCACACACTTTGAACTGAAACAAATAGATGAAAAATAGTAATTATGTATTAGACTTCAGGGCATCTGTGGAGCCTATGAAAGACTCTGGAAAGTGCTACATGGTGTGGTTAGGCCATAAGAAGTCCCTAGTCCTGTTTGATTAACTCTATATTCAAAGGTGTAGGTATTGGAAATAGTGTTGTTATGTTTATTATGTTTCAGACAGTGTAAAATCTTGGTAAACTGTGTAATCCACAAAGAAAAATAGCATCAACCCATCACCACACCCTACAAAAAAGTGGAAGGGTTGTGCACTATAGGTTTTTCTCTAGTTTTGCATAATATTTCATATTCTCTCCCACGTTAGCTGTCCTGGTAGAGGCCCATTCTGCTTTCAAATGAAAAGTTACTTTATTACTTAAGTGCATAAATCACAGTATTATCTCTCTATCTTGATGAGCTATGTTTTCTAATGAACAAATATGTGTTCCATATTAATTGGCACTATTGAAGGGAATTGCGTCCTCATATTTTTAAAGCTGAACTGAAAGGCATTCATAATTCATTCTCATCAATTTAGCTTTGC
The DNA here is from genome assembly GCA_013399945.1 of Ploceus nigricollis. Lineage (NCBI taxonomy): Eukaryota > Metazoa > Chordata > Aves > Passeriformes > Ploceidae > Ploceus > Ploceus nigricollis. Next base: position 1,141,309 of record VXBC01005000.1, on the reverse strand, counting down.
AGAAAAGAAGTATGAGATATGAACTTCTTTGCTTTTTTCATGCCTTTCTGTGGAAAACATTTTTATATGTGATATGCTGTGAGATACAGGGAACAAGAGTTTAGAGAGAGAAGAAATATTGCATGCATCCACAGAATTGCACTGCTTTGAATTATAGCACTACAAACCCAAACAAAACCCATTGACTCTTAATGAAGCTACTTTGGTTTTAAAGACTATTTTTTTCTGGTCTACTGGAGTACAGATCTGTGAAATCTGAATAGGCAAGGCACCAAATGGGACAAAGGCATAACAAAAAGAGCAGGGCATGTGAGGTGGAAGCACATGGCCAATTCACTCCATGAGATCGGTGTCCACGTCCTGCTGAATGTGAGACTGGAAGATCCCAGCCCAGTGGAAATGTTCAAGGAGGCAGTGTGATGCATGGTCACAGCAGTAGAACTGGACAAGATCTACTTCATTTTCAATGTGTTTAAAAGAGGTAGAAAGGTTTTTACGGGGCCTCCCTCCCTCCCATTTCAAGATTACCCTAGCCACTTGAGCTCTGGGGGTCAGCAGATGCTGTTGCTCTTTGCATGACTTCCCAGGGCACAGAAGTTGTGCTGGGATTCTCTGAGTGAAGGCTCAGAAGCATGCTTTCTTGCTGTTATATAATTATATTTTTCTCCAGAGGCTATTTACAGTAGATTCACGTAGAGTAGTGAGCAACTGGCCCTCATTATTTTTATAAAAACTCCTGCTTGATCAGATCATGCTAGCAGAATCAATTCAGTCTTCTCTTTCTCTTAATTAGTTGATTTCTTCAGAAGGGATTTCATTTTTTCTGCAGTTCCACTGTATTTCCTATGTATATTCTAGAGCAAAAAGAAATCAATTCTTTGAAGAAGTTGCTTATTTCAAGAGGAAAGATCCTTATCTAAGTGGGCTCCAGTGCATTAAGCTCTGAGCTGGATGCTACTAAGTTAACAGCATTTCCAAACATATTCCTTGGGTGCTTAGCAAGGTTTAGGGAGTTGCCATGGAGGCTTATTTGCCCCCAGATGAGTCAGAATTATTGAAATACATCTATCTGAATCAGAAGATTTTATTCCAAGTTACGAAAGGGGTGAAAGCCTTCCTCTTTGAACAGCACCTCCCCCTGCAGCTCCCTTTCTGCCAGCTTGCTGTCACTTTGTTCGCAAAGCACTTTCCCTTTTCAGGTCCTCTCCTGCTCTAGTGATTTTGTGAGGGTGCCTTCTCTGCTTCTTCAACTGGAATTTGAGGCAATGTGCCTTTCCACCACAGACCTGGTGGAAACTTTTGAAATCAATGGAAACATTTTCTTTCCTTGGCTGTGCTAGTTGTTTGATTACCCACACCCCATCTTCCACCCTTCAGGGGAATTAGATGCAGTCCCTTTTGAATCCTCAGTAAGTGTGCAGTGACTGGAATGTCCCCTCTCTCCCTGTGCTTTTGGGCTGCCCAATTTCTGTATGACATCATTCTTCAGAACTGTGTTGTCCTCATGCAAAGAAATGTAAATAATAGATTGAAAGAGTGATTTAGGGAAAAATTGCCTTCACTGGGCATTAAATCCATGATTACCTTAAAAATTTATCCCTTTACATTACCTTAAAAATAAATCACAGACCTGAGTGGAGAAAGAAATATTAACAGAAGAGTGATCAAATGTTCCCCTTTTTTCTTCCCAAGGTCTGTGAATTGGAATGCATTTGAAATTCTTCAGTCTTATGTCAACAGCAGGAATAAGTGCTCAGACCTGCCACCAGCAAATCCTTGTGCTGTTGTGGGCTTGCAATTGCAACAGCTCCCTTTTGTGTTAGGTGGACTGTCCTCTGTCTACAGAAATGTTACATCTCCCTGAGCATCAAGATGGGTTTTTTTTCCCTACATCCTCTGAACCCTTACAGTATCAGAAAAGATACTATCAGTTACCCCTTTATGCACTGCCACATTGGTTTATCTCTGTAGTGAGGAGTGTAATTGCTAATGTCTGTAGAGCTGCACATACAGGTACAAAGATCAAAATAGTAAGCATATGTCAAGCATAATGATGATACACCTGTGTGCATGTCTTCATCTGTGTGGAAGAAGCCAGCACCAAAAACACTTTGGTTGTGGTCTTAACCCAAATTCACTTCACCAGCCTCAGGTTTTTACACAGCCACTTATTGCTAGTTCTGCATTACCTCAATGCAGGGATTTCCCGTGTTACTTTTTGCAATGCCAGAAGCACTGATCAAATGGAAAGAGGTCTGATGCAGCCATATGTAACAGCATGATCTGGAATTGCTTGCTTTTGGCTGTGGGAAACCTTGCTCTGCCTTTATGAGGAAGTCTGCAGCTAAAGAGTCTACAGTTAAAGAGTCTGCAGCTACATCAAGGTGAAACTTGTGGTACTGAAGGCACAGAGGAGCAGGCACTCAGCTGATGTCACTACTCCTAGAGTTTTTCTTTAAGTGAAATTAAATTAACTTCTTTTCCCAAATACACAGTGTTTCAAATTCCAGGCAAGACAGTGTGAGCAGAGGAGTGGTACCTGACTAGAGCCGGTGGATGCTCAACTTTATTTCATAAGCATGGATTTTGACACATTTCTTCTGGTTAATTCCTACACCACAGAAGGTTAAATGTAATTTTTAGTTTTCATTCTTAACAAAGTGATGGAGTAAGGTTTGATAGGAATGTGTCTAGCAATCTGTCTTCAGAGGCTATCCCAGGCACATGCACCTTGTCTGTGTCCTACAGCTTTTGTTGTCAGTGACACATGTTACTTTTCTGACATAATGATGATGTCAAAGTTGGTATAAAACATACTATTACTTCTTTTTTCTGTGTCATATTGGTTTGAACTCAGTGGTAGACACTTTTACTATTTGTGCAGAGTCAGACTTAGCTGAGGGCAGTTCACAAATTAGTGACAAACTGTTGTCATTCATATTCAGAGCCAGGACTGAAATATCTGTGGAAGTGTGCTAAGATTTGATTTTGCTTTTTGTTGAAAAGGTGTCTCACATCTCAGAATATTATTTGCTCTTAAAAAGCCTTTCTTCTATCAAAAATCTTGTAGCACCAAAAATATTGTAAAATTTAAAGGAACTGAGTGGCAAAGTTGTTACACTCAAGAAATCTGGGAAGAAGTCACATAAATAGGATCAGTCTGTGATTCTTCCCATTTGCAGCAAAGTGAAGTAAATAGTTAATAGTCCACCAAATGTCTCCCTTCCTTGGAGCAAAGCACTCACTGTGCCACCTTTTGCAGTTTCCTCAAACATGATCTCACCCTAGTGCATGTGTTCAAAGTGCTAATAAGAACAGGCAGATGAGGTATTCATGTTTCATCATATCCCAAGGGATCTGGAGCATTTGGTCTTTTAACACTTGCAGCCTATGTGTCTGGGGAGTTGGGACCCTCTGGGTGTTTGTCAGTGGGGCTGACCCGTTTGTCTTTCCTCACCAGGATGTGACTGACTGGCAGCTCATACAGGTCTTGGCAATTATTTCTCAGTGCAGGCCTCCTTTAGCAGAGCTTTCTGTGAAGATGTGGAACGTCACAGCCTTAGGTGTTTGCCACCACAATGGCCATTATGTTGAGGTCCTTCAGAAATGGCTTCCTGCCTGCAGAATATCATCCAGTTTCTTCTGGAAGCTGTAAGCGTGGAGAAAAGCAAGCACAGAACATTCAGTAACTGATTCCCCAGCTGCATGCAGATTTACCACTTCCATAGATTTTTAGATTTCATAGATTTAAATCAACTTTAGCTGACACTTCTATTGCTTTTAATTTACTATACTCACTCTTTGTAATGACTTTTTCATGTTCCTGCTAGTGCTAGCTGCATTAGCATCCTGTCTTTGCTACTGCTCTTTATTTGGCATCTGAAAAGTACACAGACTTCTGAGCTGTAAACATTGAAGCACGTTAAGAGGAGAAACAGACTGAAGATTTCACTTCCACACAGAAAGGTTGTATCACCAAAATTATTGTAAAATTGAAGGGAATCAAACTTGTAGTTTGCTTATGCTCTATACATTAAAAATTTTAGAGAATTTAAGCTACAAGAGTTCAGATATCTACCTAAACTACCTAACTGAGGAAACTTGGCTCCCTCTGTAGTCAGTGAAGAGAAAGAGAGGATCATCTCCAGATAGTAGTTCCAGCCCAAGAGATGAAAATTGGCTTATTATTTTCCATGAAGAAATAGAAATCCTCCACCATAAATACAACTTGCAGATTTTGCAATTTTCTAATGCTTTCATGCATCTTTCACTTACTTAGTTTCTCACATACTGAAAAAAGCCTTTAAAAATATTCATGACCGAGAGAAACTTGCATGCAGAATTTTTCATGTGTTCTAAGTCCAGGTCATGTATAAAGCTTTCTCTTTTGAGAATTTGGATTAAATATTCAAACTTTTAGGGGAGTCAACACCAGTCTCTGCAACTGAGCCTTATATCTAGTGTCACACCCAATTAATGCAAAAGCCCCACAAAGTCAGCTCATCCATGCTATTTTATCTGTATGAATGGGATTTCTGGTAACCATTTCACACACTGTTCTTCTGCTTTTTCCACCTCTTCTGCTGATTTGGCATATAAATATCAGCCTGTTTTCAGTACACACAGAAGAAATTTCGAATGTTGATGAGGTTTTCTTCTGCTTTAAATGTAGACAGCTTTGTGCCGTGTGAAAACCCTCTTTCCCTCTCTCTTTCTAACATGTAACTTTCCACAGAAGTTAAATTACTTTTTTCTTAAGTGACAAATGTGGCTAAAAGGTTTGAGACCCTATTAATCAAGCAAGGTTGCTTTTAAGTTGTCATCTATCTTTTGCAGTGTAAGTTAGGAAAAAAAAAATTGTATTATCTTCCATGACAATGAAGATACAGCTGGTAGGACTGGAAATATTTAATAAATAAGAGTGTAACACCTGTCTACCTTGCTCTGGGGCCAAGCACAAGTCCTCTTAGTTTGCTGTTACATTAGTGGGAGTTGCTCATCTGCTGAGTAATTGGCATTGCTCTCAGAAGGCTCTTCCTTCTTTCTCGGAGATACACACATACACACATGTAAACAAACTAGTCTTTTAAACTACTAGGATTTATTTTAGAAGATATTTTCTCTACAGTATTTGACAAGAAATGAAAGCAAAAATTCCTAAGATTTCTTTGGAGAATTTCAAGGTTTTTAAAACCTGTAAGAATAATGGTACTTTGCACTTAAAATTGTTTTCAGATTTTCAAAAAAACATTAAAAATATATAAATATAAATATTTAAAAATATATAGAAGCAATATTTTTCATTAAAAAGCATCTGTCTGTGTTGAGACATATTTTGTTTGCTTGTTTATTTTCTTTACTCACCAATCTGACTCTNGAATCAAACTTGTAGTTTGCTTATGCTCTATACATTAAAAATTTTAGAGAATTTAAGCTACAAGAGTTCAGATATCTACCTAAACTACCTAACTGAGGAAACTTGGCTCCCTCTGTAGTCAGTGAAGAGAAAGAGAGGATCATCTCCAGATAGTAGTTCCAGCCCAAGAGATGAAAATTGGCTTATTATTTTCCATGAAGAAATAGAAATCCTCCACCATAAATACAACTTGCAGATTTTGCAATTTTCTAATGCTTTCATGCATCTTTCACTTACTTAGTTTCTCACATACTGAAAAAAGCCTTTAAAAATATTCATGACCGAGAGAAACTTGCATGCAGAATTTTTCATGTGTTCTAAGTCCAGGTCATGTATAAAGCTTTCTCTTTTGAGAATTTGGATTAAATATTCAAACTTTTAGGGGAGTCAACACCAGTCTCTGCAACTGAGCCTTATATCTAGTGTCACACCCAATTAATGCAAAAGCCCCACAAAGTCAGCTCATCCATGCTATTTTATCTGTATGAATGGGATTTCTGGTAACCATTTCACACACTGTTCTTCTGCTTTTTCCACCTCTTCTGCTGATTTGGCATATAAATATCAGCCTGTTTTCAGTACACACAGAAGAAATTTCGAATGTTGATGAGGTTTTCTTCTGCTTTAAATGTAGACAGCTTTGTGCCGTGTGAAAACCCTCTTTCCCTCTCTCTTTCTAACATGTAACTTTCCACAGAAGTTAAATTACTTTTTTCTTAAGTGACAAATGTGGCTAAAAGGTTTGAGACCCTATTAATCAAGCAAGGTTGCTTTTAAGTTGTCATCTATCTTTTGCAGTGTAAGTTAGGAAAAAAAAAATTGTATTATCTTCCATGACAATGAAGATACAGCTGGTAGGACTGGAAATATTTAATAAATAAGAGTGTAACACCTGTCTACCTTGCTCTGGGGCCAAGCACAAGTCCTCTTAGTTTGCTGTTACATTAGTGGGAATTGCTCATCTGCTGAGTAATTGGCATTGCTCTCAGAAGGCTCTTCCTTCTTTCTCGGAGATACACACATACACACATGTAAACAAACTAGTCTTTTAAACTACTAGGATTTATTTTAGAAGATATTTTCTCTACAGTATTTGACAAGAAATGAAAGCAAAAATTCCTAAGATTTCTTTGGAGAATTTCAAGGTTTTTAAAACCTGTAAGAATAATGGTACTTTGCACTTAAAATTGTTTTCAGNCAGGATGTTCCTTTCAACAAAACTGCATAGAATGATCCCTGTCATTCTTGTAGTAATTTTCTGTGCAACATTACTGACTTCAGCACAGCTATTTGCTGTTGTGGTTAAACTGAAAGGAGAAGGCATATCCTTCTTGCAATAGATGCTTTATCAAATACATATCTTAAATCTATTGCTTTCACTAATTAAATCAACTTTGCTGATTCATAAATTTTTGGCCAAGCCCAAACAAATCTTCCACTTAGCCTATCAGACGTTGCTCTGCTCTGGGATTTTTAAAATCATTATTCATGGAAAGGAGCAATTAATATTAGTAAAATATGTTTTAGTAGCTAATGCTTTTAGAAGTTGCTATTTTTCTAATAGAGTTTATAATTTAAGAATGGAGTTCACTCATTTCCAATGTATCTTAAACCTTGTTTTGTAGATTACTGCAAATTCATTGAGGAAAAAAAACAAGGAGGCATCAGAAGCTAATATTGGTGATGAGAAGGATAAAAGCAGAAACCCAGCAACAAATACTTCGCCTGTTTGAGCGAGAGATTTGAAACTTTCCCCAGCTTGTGAGTAATATCAGATTTCCCCCTCCTTGTCCCCACCCTCCTACTGAGATCAAAAGACAATATTCCTGCCTCTTTGTAAGCACTGTGCCATCTGCACAGCTCCATTTGTAGCAGCAAAGTCCGACTCACCCTCTGTTCCCTCACTTAGATCTATGATACCGTGTCTGCTGCTAGAGATCTGATGTGGTAGGAGCAGTTTTCTTATATGAGAGCCTAACAAATTGAAACCTGCCCCATGTGCACAGTCCTAGCTCAAACAGCTTTCCACAAAGTCAAGCATCAAGATCACAGTCAGTGTTTTGAGGCAAAAAATGAGGAATGCTTGCTGATTTTTTTACTGCCACAACTGTAGTGGACAAAAATGCTGTTTATTAAATATTTGTGGCCTGATGGAGTTATCTGTTCTCTTTCTACACTGATAAAGGTAATATGTATAGGAAGCCACATGAAATGTTCTTCAGATGGTGGCCTCTCTGTCACCATTCAAACACATGTTAAAACTCCAGCTGACTGGAGACACACCTGGTCCTGGTTGTCTAGAGAACACTGCTTATTTTAGTGCAGCATGACAAATCCAAGCTTCCCATGGGTATTTCCAGCCCTGGCGGTAGTGCTGAGAGAGGACAGATGATGCCTCTCTCAAAATGTTATGGGCCAAATCAGTTGGAGGAAAGATATTTTAAAAGGAAGTAAAAATTGTAATCGACGACTGAGGAGAAACATTTTCTCAGATGGCCAAAAGTCAGAACTTAACATTTGGGAAAGGGGATTCTCCTGTTTTTCTAAAGAAAATACCTGCAAGTAAAATTATTCAAACAAAATAGAAAAGAAAAAAAAAACTGAGACATGAATAAGAAACCCCAGAACAACTAAATTACGGAAGTTCACAATCTATATAACTTAGACATTAGAAATTTAAGAATTACAGGTGAAAAGGGATTATTTCTAGGATAAACATTTCTGGTAGATATAATTTAGGAATGATTTTGTCTCTTTGGAATCAACTCATTATGGATATAATTAAAAGTATTTTTAATAATACAGAAAAGGTGAAAATACTTAGAAATTATTTTACTTTCATGTGGGAGTGTTCAGACAATATTTGGATGAAACCAATAGTGGGTGAAACACTTTTCACTCCAAGCAGGAATGTGAATGTGGGCATTTTCAGTCTGCAGGTTTGGCCATCCTGCTCTTCCAGTGAATCTAGGGCATGTCTCCATGTTTTGTAATGCCATTGGTCAGCTTTTGTTTATATATGATCCCTTCCTGATGTTTGGACTATTTGAGGACTTCCCATGACTCTGCAGGCTCTTAGGTCAGCCATTCTCTCTGCCTCAGTGGTTTACTCTGAGGTTTACTCTAAAATCATGCTATTTCTGATTTCAGGTTCTAGATTTTGCCCTTTGATGCTTCAGAGGGAAGTTCAAAACTTTGAAACCCTTCTCTGCTGCATTTCTTCCTGTGATCTCTGTATCATGCTACAGGTTTTGTATCTGCTTGAATTACAGGGAATATATATCTATCTCTCAGAAAGTATCCCAAAAGTGTGGATGTCAGTAAGACCAAGACATCCAGGTCACAGAAGTACGACCCTGTCTGAGACCTTGCAGTGGAGCTCCAAGTCTGTGGGCTGGTTGTGGAAGAATGAGGTCGTTCACTATCCCTGCACAGCAAAAATGGAGCAGTCTGTTGTTCTTTATAAAGACTGAAGAGCCAGGCCACAAATATTCAGGAAATGCCTCTTGCCAACAAGAGTAACAGCTCTGAGCAGGTCTGGAGGTGGGCTCTAAGGAACTGCAGTACTCACACTGTGCCCAGCCAGGGTCTGCTCTGACTCAGTCCCCCTGAGCCAGGTTCTAAGGTCCACCAGTCCTCCCATTCACTGAGCAGCACAGCCCTGCCTGCCGTGCTGTGGCCAGAAGCAGCGCGCTCTGCTGCAGCACTCTCCCAAGGGGACTCTGAGGTCTCAATCCTGCAGAACCCAGAGCTGGCTCCTTCCTGAGCCTCTCTTTTGGAACAGAACTATGATGTAGTACACCACCATCAGTGAAGAGGACCACTGTTGTTCACCTCCAGCACCTAGCTCTGAGCCACCACACATACACACATTGTGGGACTGTTTTTATCTTAATGGCATTTTTTTAATGTGCCAACAGGACTTCCAAGCCTTCAGGATGCCTTGAGTTTTATTTTCAAGTTCATTTGAAATGGAAAACTTAACTGTGTATTGTACTTAAAGGAAACTTTTCTGTAAGCCAACACCTGGCTTTTCAAAAATGTGACCCATATTTTTAGCCCAGAATCCCCTCTGAATCACTTTTCCTTGAGTTTTGAGGTTTTACCTCCGTTTAGCTCCACCACCATCAGCAGCCCTCTCTGTTTCCCCAGGGGAAGGCAGAACAGGACCCAGCCTGTTCTCCTGAAGAAACAGAGCAGGAAGCTAGAGTACTAAACTCTGATTATTTCTCTGGCTCTGTGTATTTCCTGAGAGATCTTGAAACAGAATCATATACACAAGTTATTTAGCTGGAGGTGAGCTATGAAGATGATAAAAAAAAAAGAAAAAGAAAAAATATGGTGGAGGGAGTGGATGAAGATAGCACATGATGGCTTTTGTAACAGCAGACTATAAAATGCTACTATCTTTTAGGATACATCTAGGTGTATATTACAATCAGGAAGCAAATTTCTGTGCTTTAGGCTGGTCTACTTGCTCTGAAAGAGAGCATTCGACAGCTTTTGCTCTGTGAATGGGTCTCTTGTCTTTTGGGTGGGATCCAGGCAAAGCAGTTGCAGATCTGTCACCAGACAAGCCTACCCTTAGTCACTGTGATGTGACCATGGATGGGCATTTTTGGGAGTGCAAAACACATAGCTCCCTGTTAGTTTTACTGGTTGTTGTGTATGTGTGTGAAATCCTTCTGAAGAGTAGCAGCTGAAAGGATTTGATTCTCTTCCCATCAAAAATAAATTGCAAAAATTGTATTGATTTCAGTGCAGGAGGATTGGACCCTTAGCCTTCAAGAGGATATTTAGTATAGTCCATTACTAGCATCTTAATGGGATACAGCTACACCATGCTGCACACGGAGCTACATATGATACAGCTCCCTCAGGCTGCTTGACAATATGCTCTCCACTTCAGAGACTAGTACAAAAATACAATTCACATGCTCTGTCTTTAGTCATGCCACAGTTTTGTCAACCACATCACATTTTCCTGCCTCAGGCTGTGGTGTGTGCTGTTAACACTTGTCTCCGGACTCAGGTCAGAGAGTGCAGGGACAGCATTGCATTGCTTCTGTTTTCATGGGACTTTCCTGTCTTTTCTTGTCATGCAATTAACTTGCCTCATTCCTATTTTGGCTTTTTTTCTATTATTATTATTTTTGCCTACCACACAACATCTATTTAATGTAAATACAATATAATCTGTACAATTCATTCTACTGTATTTTTTCAAGTAGATGTAAAAAATGCTGAAGTGTAGGAAAAAACCTCTGTAGCATATGACTGTTCTGAGTAAGTGAAATCCACTAATCTTGTCAAAATGCCTCCAAATTTTCTTTCTTAAGTTTTCTTCCAGAAGATTTTCAACCAGTCATTCCTTAAAATTGATTGAAAATTATCATAGGTTGATATCTTGATTAACCTTTGAACTCCTGAGAATTAGCAAGGGAAAAACCTTTTGCCCAGTTACAAAAATATTTTTCCCAGTCATAGAGCTGGTCAACGGTTTTGGAATTTCCATATGAAATTTCATAAAAATGGAGAGGGAAGGGGAACAACCATCAATATCTCTTTTGTATTTAACTAACACCAAACACCCTGCAGCTAGAGAGGCTGGATGCTGGATCAGGTCAGGGGTTCTTTGCTGCTCTCTGTCTTCATGGGTAAGGTTTCTCCCAGGATGTTGGTGTTATTCTGGGATTTCCTTCCCTCTCTCTCTCTGGACTGATTTTGCCATGGCCTAATGTACACAGCAATGAAGTAGATGAAAGCTGACCAAGGGCATACAGAAAGAAGTTCAGCTGTAACTGCAAATCCCTCTTCCTTCATCCTTGTTGACTGACCCCACCCGTTAGAAAAGCTTTTGTTTAAGAAAAGCAAAATCAACATAAGACTATGTAGACGGGTGACTTGCTTTGTCTCCATCAGCAGCAGTAGCTGGATGAACAAAGAGCCTGCTCAGCTTCCTGTACTTTCTGGATTCAAAATGGAGAATACCTTACAATAACAGTTACTTCTTTCCTCTTGGACACACTTCTTCACAGAGAAAACGTAGCCTAAAAAAATCACAATGTCTCCGTCTGGGTTTTTTTGTAAAAATTTAGGGGCTTGCTTCTAATGTTTCTAATGCATAAGCATTCATTGCCACCATTGTAAATCTTTTAAAGCAAAAGAGAGTGAGAAATGTTAATGACAAAGAGGAGAAAGGGATTGTTTTGAGAAGTTTCTTTCTCTGCTGGACATCGAAACAAAATGTAAAAGGCAAATCGGTCTTCAAAACATGGAGCTGAAAGGAACTCAGCGGTAGGCAGGCACAAACAGCCACATTCTGGCCTCCAAATATAGTTTATGTTGTACCATCCAGATGAAGATAGTCACTGTATCATGGCAGAGCTTTGCTCTGGCCTTGTTTCTGTCCTTTCCTTGAGGTGGCCATGGGTGCACGGTGTGGTGGGACCAGAGCTCTGTGGGGATGGGCAGGGCCCTGCCTGGGTGCCCAGCTCTTCCTCGGACTGGGCGAAGGCACAAGAGGAATGTGTTAATAAATGCTCAGGGACATTTTATCTCTTGTGGTGGGGTCAGCTTAATAGAGAGTGATTTCTGGAGTGGTGAATTTCTCCTGGATGATTTGAGGTGTGTGTTCAGCCCCACCACTTTGTGTTCATTGTGGGAGCTTGACTTTATTTAATCTGGTAAAAATGAACTAGAAGGGAGCCTAAGTTGCCCTTGGCAGCAAGTGAAATATGTATTGGTCCTGTTAGCCATAGTCCTGAACTCTCAGTGGTGTGAGAAGGGGTGCAGTAAGGAGGCTGGGGAGCTGGTGGACAATGCCTTATGCAGCAAAATCCAAGCAGCCATGGAAATGTAGTACTGAGTTTAGCAACAGCAACAGGGGAATCACTAGCCTTGATGATAACTTGCGTATTTCTTGTAGTCAGAGTAAGGAAACATTGGAACAGGCTGCCCAGAGAAGTGGTGGAGTCACCATTCCTGGAGGGATTTTAAAGACATAGGATCATGGTTCAATGGTGTATTTGGTGGTGCTGGATTAATGTTTGGACCTGATGATCTTAAAGGTCTCTTCCAAATGAAATGATTGTATGTAGCACATGACTTTGTGCTGCTCCTTTAGGGATATGTTATTCACAGGGAGGGAAAGGCTGGCCAACTGAGCTTCAAGAAACCAGTCCTAACCCCATCCTGGGCTTTTCTGCAGCTGCTAGCCCCTGCAGGGTGAGACCTGACAGAGCTGGGACAGCCGTGCCATTTACCTGTGGGCTGCTGGACTGCCTTAGGTGGCTACAGCCCTAGTGCTGTGGCCCTGCCTTGCTCTACCACTGCATGCTGGTTTGGGCCAGGCAACTCTGAGTGTCATCTTAATTTCCTTCATTGGTGATGTGACTAACGAAGCCTTTTAGACACCTTTGCTGTTACAAATCTCTTCCCTGGTGCAGAGAGAAAATGTCCTTATGTGAGTACTGGAGAGTGCAGTGGGTCTTGTCTCTAAGCAATAGCATAAGTTCATTAAGTCCATGCTGTCCTGATTTCCCATCCTTCACAGATAGCTCAGCATGAAGTGTAAGCGTCTTTTTCTGCTCTAAGCACTGTGGTCTGATTACAGCCATGCAGTACCACATCCCCCTCCCAGGGGACAGCTGATGGTACTGCAGCTATTAGCTCAAACCCTGAAAGCTTTGGTTTGGGAAAAGGCGCACAAAGACTCACAAGAAACAAAGGGGAAAAAATACCACAAAATTCTGTGGAGTAAACAAGATCTGGTTTGCAGAGGCTGACTAGAGACAGCTCGTCAGAGGCACTTCCTAAAGTCACAAATTTTCTTTGCTGCCTCTGTGCCTGTTTCCTGAAGGACCTGAAGTGTTTTCATGGACTCCAGATGTAAGACAATAGGTTGTGTAATTAAATACCCAAACCAAAAGCATATCACAGCTGCTAAATTGTATAGTTAACACCAAAAGTCAGTATTTTTACATCAAAAGTGTCATTTGGTTAGAGGACCTCAGGTACAAACACACAGAACAGCCTCTTCTGCCAGGCAAGGCAGGTCTTAGGATCTTAATTATGGAGGTCTTCATGTTGATTAGGCATCATGTGTGAGAAAGATAAAAGAAGTAATTTTTGTTTTGGTAAAATATGTTTATATTGGCATTTTTAAACCCACATATCATTTGTGGAAATATTCCATTCTCAGTTTAGTCCCAGTAGCACAATGTTCATGAAACCCAGGGGGAAAAAAAAGTACCCTAGTATACCATAAAAATTGAGTAGGATGTGGCATTTTATGTAAAACAGCAGGGTGGGGTAGGAAAAAAACTCAGTAGTAATTCTGAAAAGGGAGCAGTTGAAACAATAGAATTTTTTGCATGAATAGCTGCTCACTGGTGTAAGCACAGGTTGCTGGATTTGGCCAGTCAGTACCAACTGAGCTTTGTTAAAAATAAGGCCCAGGTATAATTTTTAATATATCCCATGGGCACCCTTTCTTGTGATTTTATCGATGTGCAATTGAAAGGAAACTCATCTAGAAATAAAGAGACTGACGTGTCACATCCTGATATTAGTGCAGAGTTACATTTTGTGGCCCATGTTCAGTGCAGCCCTCGAGTGATCTGTTCCAATAATGCAGATAACAGCCAGTAGGATGATTCACCCATCAAGCAATAATGAGCAGCCATTGCATCACCTTCTGTTGTTTATTATACCCTCAGGCCTTTCAGAATACAGTTGCCTTGATAAAAAGATAAAAGAAAGGAACATAAAACTTGGGTGAAAGAAAAATCTTATTAAACTGAATCTACTTCTTGTCTCCTCTTTCTCTGTTCTCTTTAAAGTTATTATTAATAGGGTTAGACTGTTTGACAGTGAGCAATGTTTGAATGAGATCCATTGCTTGTGGAGCAACACCTCTGAAGGCTCTTGGTGCTTTAGTCAATGAATAGATGAGACTCAAAGAATATAGGATGGATTAGAGCCAAGTCCAGCCCAGGAGAGAGACAGGTACATTATGGGACAAATTCTAAACACTTTGTTCCACACATTTGGATTGTCTGGAGGTCAGTAAGAACTCTGCCAGCATAAGAGACCTGAGTAAAACCTGAGTGATCACCACAGGCTTTGAAGCTATAATAATGTTTATGTCTCAACCTCCTCTCAGAGTTCATAATGAGCATTAATTAAATACACCTCAGGGCTCCCTATGTAAGAGTAAAATTCTGTTACTCCCACTAAAGAGAGAGAGGAAACCAGCCCTTGCACAGGAGGGCTTGGAGTTTCTTCTGGCTCTGGATCTTATTTCAAAGGACTTTGAGTGGTCAACTGGACATCAGATTTAGCTGTGACCACAAAGATTTAGTTGTGACGTTGATCCCGTGGCTCAATTTTCGGGAACTCTGACCTCTTCCAGCTCCCCATAACTTCAGACAGAGATGTTGCTTAGAGATCCATATGCCAATATTCCATTTATGTTTAAGAACATGGGATAAAGCAGTAATCTATTTAGTAGACAGTCAATGTGAATGATGTTGAAGATAGCTAGCGTACTTTATGTGAGATAGGCAGCAAGTGCAAACTTAGTAACAAATATACCTAATTTGTTAGCCTCAAAAGTCACCAATATGAAGTCCTCTCAAGTCACCAAAGAAATAATTCAACAAATTCATTTAAGTAGCTAAAACAAATACATTGATCTGAATGTGAAACAAGGCACCAGACTTCACTTTGGGAGGGAGCACTGACAAAGTCTTTGTCACAGAAATGGCACTGGATGTGTCAGTGTGAGCCACAGCATACAAAGAAATGATGATGTAATTTATTGCATGTGAGTGCTGAAATACTTACAGGAACAAACCTTGATCACTGCCATCATAGGGCCATTTGCTTAGATGTGGCCCATGTGCCTAGATAAGATCTTCTGATCAAATAATACTTCTGTTTCCTATCTGTTTCACAACCAGTGCCCACAAAAACCTTGACAATGGTGAAAACTTGGAGGGTGAAGAGGGACTTACTGTAAAATTACAAGTTATCATGGTTCATTCCCTCTTTTGCTGCTGCTGAACAGATTCCACACGTGACCCTAATCTACTCATGGGCATGCAGGAGGATTTCTGCTCCTTCTATGTCAGGTCATAGCACTAGCAGAGCTCACTGTTTAAGCTCACTGGTGGAGTTTAGGCCATGACCAGCACCCATCTCAGTGACAGCTGAAGAAAGCAGAGAATAATGTTTGACTCTTTTAAAGAGCTACATGGGAGAATCAGCATAGAACTTTTTATCTCTAGAACAGGCTCCTCTTGGGCTGAGAGTCCTGCAATACCAGGCAAGTGTTTACATGCAGATCCCCCACACAATCTACCTTGAAGATTAATAACCTAAAGCAAATCATCTGCACACTGTGTGCAGGTTCCCTTCATATAGACCATATAACTCCAAAAGCATATGAGTGTACACACTTGTAAGATTTTCATGCTAATTCTCAAATGTATTTCTTTGTATTATTCCTAAAATTTTACAGAATTAAATTAATCTCCCTTTTCCCTAGACTAAATCAAATTTGCAGCACTTCTACTTTTCTGGAGTTCTCATGGTTTCTCCAAGTTTTCTGTGGTACACTTAAACGTAGTGTTTGGTTTATAAGTTGTGACATTTTCACTTTAGTTTTTTATATCTAGATTATGCCGAAAAATCTCACATCCATTTAGCTGTCTAAAGTAAAGGAAAAGTTACAAACTTTTGCCCCATGTCTGAGACAAGAGTTTCCTTATGGCAAAGTGACCGTCAGGAGGAAACTAGCCAGACAGTCTGAGTGATGACCTGTGGGGGGGTGATGGGAGCCCCTCTGGGACAATGCTTTTTCCTGCTTCTGGAAGTCCCTCCTATTTCCACATTGGCTTCTGCATCCGGTACTTTACCAGGATTCTCTTTCACATCAAAGCATCTCTCCCCAGGCTACACATGTAGGGGCACAGCCTTAGTTTCCATGGGAAATAGTTTTATCCCAAAGGAAAGGGAAAGAAATGTTTGGTTTAAACATGCTTAACACTCCCCCTTCTGTATAAGGCACTCTGTTGTTGCACTTTCTCTGGTCCCTTGGGGTATCAACATGCTCTTTACCACACTTATGCTTATTTTCTTAGTTGAGGTGTTTAGAAGGGGCTGTGGGGAAATTTTGCTTTCATCCACACTGGTTAAATAAGCATCATCAGGCTGAAAGCTTGCTAAATTAATTGCACCAAATTATTTTTTGTTGGTTTCACCCTTAGGATGAGTTGGTCCCAGTTCTACCATTTAAAAGAACTTCATGATGTAGACAACGTGGAATTCATGTTTCTCTTCTAAAGTTATTAGAAATACAGAAGGAACCAATGTATGGGTGATAAAGCTGTTGCTTAGCTTAGTGAACAGATCCCTGAATTTATGTTCAGGGATCCATGAATTTTCATGGAAGAGGAAGTCAAGGAGGTGTTTTTGATAAAGAGTTCAAATCAGATATGAGTTGCCTACTCTGTTTTTTGTTGAGAATTTTGTGCAACTTCAGTCAGCCCACAGAAGAAAAAGAAATCTCTGGAAATGAGCCTGCTCTTGAGTTGTGTGCTCCTCTTGAGTAAACAAGCTACCAGCAAAAGTTGCAAGCTTCATGATAGCAGCTACAACATCTTAAGGTTATTGATGTGATGAGGTTTGTGGCTCATACCGATCTATAAAACAGATGGGCTTTTGAGTGCACAGTCCCTTTTCTAAGCTTAGCAAGAAGACAATAGTGTGTTTCTGGTTTTACTGTGTGTGGGGGACCTCTCAAAACTACACAAGTGTTTGCGGGTAGCCATGACTGATACCAAGGAGGAAACACCCAATGCTTTCCATGGTCAGAATTAAACCAAGACTGAACACACTAACCACACATGTTCCTCCTTATCCCAAATACTTACAAAATATGTAATTTGGTAGCCCAGTTACTACTTTTTTTGAAGGCTCCTGAATCTGTTTGTTTTTCAACTGTTGATGCCATTAGTTCCTCCCCTATTTCCCTCTGTTGGCATGTAATTTCTTTAGGTTGGTTGCTCATGCCTTCAGGGTTGCTGGGTTTCATTCCATGACAGGCTCTTTGATTTTGCCTCTGTTTGGGGGTGGGTAGGTTTTTTGATTATTTGAAGTGCTTTGAATGCTGACTTTAATTACATTGCCTTGTAAGAGGCTCTTCTACAAGGGTTGCTGACTGCAAGGCCTCTGACTGGCTCAGGAGCCATGCTTCTGGGTGGAGAAAGTGCCATGGAACACATGTAAGTGTTTTATAAAGACAGTAACCACTGAAGTGCAAAACTGACAAATTGCCTTCAAGAATGTGAGNCTACCATGGAAAAGTGCTAAATCTGGAAACAGATCTCTAGCATATCACTCAGAAGTGTGGCATTTTTCTTAGCACCAGATTGTCAGGCAGGGCCCAGCAGAGTTGAGGATATAGATGAATTGGAGACCATCCAGAAGAAAGCAACAGGAATGATAAAAGCTTTATAAAACATGAGTGATGAGGAAATGTTAAAGAAACTGAGTTTGTTTAGTCTAGAGGAAAAAGACTAGGGGGGGAAACGTATGAGGTTTTCAATATGTAAACAATTGCTTTAGAGAGGACAGCCATCATTTGTTCTCCATGGCCACTGTGAGAAGGATAAAAAACCATCAACATAATTTGCAAGAAAAAAAAAAGCTAAGCTATGCTTTGGGAGCTAGGTTTTGTCTGGATATTGAGCCCTTTCATTGGCAGATTCGAGAACAGGTTAGACCAACACCTCACAGGGAGGAGGTGGCTAAACCTTATTCTGACTCATGGGAAGGTATAGGAGAAAATGACTGTAGGAGATTCTTTCCAAGACTTCCAGCTTTATAAATTTATGAAGAAGGACTTTGAAGGGAAAAGATTTGAGCTGGATGTAGTTGCTTTTTCTAACTGGTAACTCCAGTCACCCTGTTGTCATTTCAACAGTAAGAAATTAAGTCTTCCCTGTGTCAGATTTTCTGGGAAGAGTTTTTAAAGCCATACAGCTAGTCTGTTTAGCAGAAGCTCCCATTCTTTCCTCTTTGTTCATCCTCTTAACATTCCTCCATAAGATGTAAAATACGTTTTGGTCTCCTGCTTGAAGGATTTGGAAGAGCCTCATTCAGCTTCTCCCACTGGTTTGAAAGAAATCCCCACTCTGCAATCACAACCAATCCAGTCTTTCCAGCAGGGAAAATGGTTCATGGTGCCATGGTGGGATAATACAGTTGCACGTTTTAGGTATCACACCTCAGGCAAATTGTTCTGGGCCCTCACTGCCACCCTGAGGAAGTTTTCAATGCACATTCCTGTGATGTTATGGTATCAGGCTTGTCAGTGGGTACCAACCACCACTGTGTGCTCAGATTTGTAGCTCTGTTTGCAACAACAGAAGGACTGTGGTGTTTGCTGTGCCTGAATAACAGTGGGATTAAAATCATCTGGGGGAAGGTGCCTTCTGACCCAGCCAGTTGGTGGGCCAAGGGCAAAGTGGAGGAACAGCTGAAAAATTGGAATGTTTTAGTAAGGGTTTGAAAACCATTAGAAAACATTTATGCAACAGAGGAGGTTAACAGGGAACCTTTAGAAAATGTCTGTGGTTTTTACCTTCGAAGTATTTTTCAGGGAATGATAATTCATTTATAATTAATTGCTAATGGATTTATTATTACCAATATTGATTTCACTTGACAAGGCAAGACATAAAGTTAACAAGTGTAAGGCATTGTGTGCAAAACATGAAGTACCTCCAGGTTCATTGCCATGCCAAGTAGGTTGATCAAGAGCCAAGCTTGCAAAATGTGGCATCAAGGGACCCCTTACTGCCAGTCTACCAGAGAGGACAAGAGTCCTGGAGGCAGAACTGCCATCAGCAGAGGAGGCATAAGCAGGCAGCCTTGAGCAGGCCACGGGGGAGGTAGTATACTTCTGAGATTAAATCCTATGTGTCTTAATAGAGACAACTTCTCTCCACCATATCTTTCAACATTCTGTTAATTAAAAAAAAAAAGGGGAGGACTAGGATAAATTTACAAAAATAAATAAATTAAAGAGAAAGTAACTTCTGCCAAAAAATGAACTTTCATGTTCAGCTTGAAACTAGCTTCCCAGGAGCCAGCTTTCTCAGGGAATAACCTGTTATCAGATAAAGGAAGGACTGAATAAGAAAGATAATTCCTTTGTTATGAAAGTCATCCCCCTTTATCAGGACATTCTCCCCCAGCTTTTAATGCTCACTGAATTTCTTCTGATCTCTTAGCATCTTTATATTTTCCCACCTGTCTGTCAACCTCCTCTGAGGGTATTTTCCTTCTTGAAGCTAAACTTTGCAACACAACTAAGAGAAAGCAAACAGAAATTTCTTCAATCACTCTCATTGCTTAAAAATTCATAATCATTTCTACAGCCAAAGGCAGAAAAGCTAATTATTTACTGTCCCAACCTGTCTTAGCACCTCCCGGGAAAATGTGCTGTTGAGCCGGCTGCACTGATGCATCCGCAGCAGGCAGCTCTCATCGCTGGGACCCGTGTGCCAGCATCACCAGTGGGACTTCTTCAGCTTTGAACAGATCTGTTGCAGCAGGGTAGCTATAAGGCAGAGGAGTTCAGCCACCAGGGACTGAGAAGACAGCAGCATCTTGCTTCTCTCCCTAGTGAACCTTCTGGCCATCTTCATATTGGCATTTACAGAAAAGTGAGCTATTTAGGAAAAGATTGTCATTTTTCTCTTTTCAAAGTGCAGCCCATTTAAGCTTGCTACATAGGATATAATGGAAAAGGAGCACCAGTAGAATTCTGGCTGATGCAAGCAAATACCCGTCCAAAATGATTCACTGAGCTGTGGCCTTGCCTTTCTGTTTATGTGTTTGTTTGCCTTTTATGGAAGGATGCCCAGCTCTTGTTACTGCTGTGAGAGATTTGGACTTGCTCTCTATCCCACATTATATAGCTGTCAGATTCCTCTGGAAGATCATCTGTATGGGCATCCTCTTCCTCATCCTTTTGAGGCAACTCTTTCCCTCTCTTTCTTACATATCTTCCAAGGGCCTTTCACAACCTGCCTCTAAACTGAGTTCTGATCTGACATTTGTGACTTTTCCCTCAAAACCTCAAATTCTTTAAACTGCCCCATCCAAATTCCCAACAGACTCTTCTTTCCTGTCCTTCTCTTGCTTTTTGTTGTCAGCTGGAGTAGACTTGCTGCATTTCTCAGTAAATACTGAGGAGGATAAACCTAAATACACAGACCTTACTGAGGTCTCACCATGGGCTGCCTCAGGCACTGTTCTGCACTAGAACCAGAAGAATAGTCAGAGAGCTCTAATATGCAGTAACTTACCTGGTCTCTGGCAAGCTGTAATTACCTTTGCTGATTAAAAAGAGCTGGGAAGGCTAAGTGTGAATGATGGGAATCTAGCAGAGGTGGATGGTCAGGGATGATAGATCAGGCATGACATGATGATAGTACAGGGAGGATAATGTGCTGTCAGCACTGGAGCTGCACGTGTCAGAACTACGAGAAGCAGCAGATCTGAGACAGCAGTGATGGGAAGGGCCCTGCAAGGCAGGGATTGAATATGAGGGAACAAGATGCGAAATGGAGAAGAGGGCATTAGGATGTCAAACATATCTATGATTGGCAGGTGCAAAAAGGTAGACTCAAGCCTTTTCAGAGTGAATGTTGTGGAAAGGACTGTGGTATTTTTAACCCTTGGAACTAGATTAGAGCTATTGTGATATGCATCATAAATCAGCCAAGCATATGTGTAGTCCCAGCCATGTATCCAAGACAGCCTAACTTCTGCCAAGGACACCCCAGAGAGGTGCTTGTGGATTCATGCAAAAGGCAGTGTCTCCATTATGGTATTTAGTCTAGACTTCCATACATCCAAAGGGCTGCTCAGAACTCTGCCCTGCTATTGCTCCATCGTGGCCTTTCCCACCTTGGCTGTGCCCCAGCTCTTCCTTCCATCAGGCTTTGGCTTCCTTTTGCAGTCCCCTCTCAACACTTTCTCTCCCTGCCCTGAGCACAGCAGCCCCTCTGTCAAGGCCAAAGGCTCCCCCCTGCTTGTGAGGGGCAGTGCCGCCTCCTCCCAGCACCCAGCTGGGGTACCTGGCTCGCACAGCTGGGGCTGAAGGCAGCACAGTTCGCCAGCTGTAAGGAAAGTCTCTGGGTAGTGAAGTCTGCTATTGTTTCTGGCAGAATAATGATACTGACACATGCACGGGAAGTTTCTACCTTTTCATGTGTTTTCACTGAGAGAATTCAGCACTTGTTTCCCAGGGTTACTATGAGCTAATAGACTGCAGACATGGAGCAATGACAGGTTTTTTCCCTTGTGAAGGCACAGGACTAGTGACTTTCCCCTACAAGAAAAGCCTTATTCCTTTCTTTCCATGCTTTCACTCTCCCATCCACCCAGCACAACTTGATGTTGCCTTGATTGAGTAAATTGTACAGAAGGATGCGAACATCTGGGTGTTGGCAGAGTGTCTCCCAGATGGCCAACACTCTTGCTTCCTTCTTTTTCAAGATGAAAGGGTCCATTTTAAAGCCAGTTAAAAGAATATTAGAGAATTGATCCGAACACAACAAAGTGAATACGCCAAGAGTTACATTTTCATCCTCTACTGCCCTCTATTGAGAATGGATACATCTGCAGAAAAAAAATCCAAACTGCAGTTATTAACAACAAAATTCAGCACAGAGTTTTATCTCCACAAAAAAAATCACTATTTTTAAAAGCCCATATGTTCAGTTCCAAACAAAGCTTATAATTTTGCTTTTTGACGTATTTGTTAATGCATGATTGTTAGGTTCCATACATGAAGGCAAAATCCTTCCCTGGGATATGCTTACAGAGAACCTGTTATATTAATAACCCAACTAATAACCAACCTGTTACAATAACCCAAAATAATCCATCTGGGACATGATGATACCAGGTGGAAGATGCTTGGAAGGTTCTATGTACAATGTGTTCCATATACATTATGGCAAAGGCCCTTTACTTTCACCCTGACCTAATCAGCTCAAATGTCAGTGGATGAAAGAGCCATTAGCTATACTAGTCATGCTTGGAAACTAGAATGACGATGCATTTACCTAAAAAAAAGAACTCAGAAGAAAATGTGCCTCTTGACTTTAAAATCACTCTCTGGCAGTGTGATTCCTTGGCAACATCATTCCTTTTTTTGGCAGCATTTGTGGAAAAATGTAGAGGAACAGAATGAGTTATAGTGGTGCTAGCAAAAAGAAGACAGAACAGATTATCATGTCCTGTATTTTTCTACCACTTTATCATCTGAAGAGCTCTAAAGGCTTACAAATAATTGTTTATAAATTAATTATTTGCAAAGTAATTATGTGGAGGTAATTATCTGAAAAATCAGAATGGACAAGCAAAGATTAAATTTGTTTTTGTTTTACATAAAGGGAAATTTGAGGAAAAAAATTCAAGTCTAAACTGTTTAGGTCTAAAGCCTAAAACTAGAATCCTCCATCTCTTCTTGTCCTTTCAAACAAAAAATTTCAATATTCACAGGTGTGTAGCACTTTCAGCTATATAAAGGATGGCAGGGGATTCATATTGGTAAACGACATGACCTAATATTTTTTTGAGGTAAAAGTGTCCCACTGTGACACATCTTTATTGTGGAATTTAAGAGTGAAAAATTATGTGTTCTGGATAAAGCTGTGATGATTTAAAGATGAATTTGCAAAAAAAATCCACCTATTTTGGATGCTGATTCCAGAAAAGAGTGGGAGAAGATTCACTTCTCTGGGCTTTCTTCATTTCCTCAGTATTTTGATAGGTGCCCACTGATGTTTCTAGGTCCTCTTCTGCCAATGACCCCTAAGCTCTCACAGGATTCCCTTAGCCCAATTTACTTCTTCCTTCTTTGTATACCAAATGGTGTAATTTTTACAGAACTTGTATTTTCTCAACTATCTTCTGCATCCCAGATCCATAAAATGACTGGCTTACATTCCAGAAACGTTAGTCCTTCAGTATAAATCTGAGCACCCTGAATGGGGAGCTGGGATCTTAAAAAACAATGCCCTCTGCTCCTAGAGCTCTTATGGCATTTCATAAAAGCAATAATCCATCTTTTGCCAAGCAAGGATTCTCTCCCACAGACCATCTATGTGGTTTCCATCTGCACATTAATTGGAAACTGCTTGGGGTAAAAAAGTATTTATATGTTTCAAATTGCAGCTGTTCCCATGCTCTGGCAAGGTGCAAGGGAGCTCTTTTCCCACAGTCCAGCCCTCCAAGGAGAAACCACAAGCTGAGTGCAGACCTGGAGCACTGAAACTCTGGGCCATTTGGGTGGTATCAGCTGGGCCGAGGTGGAGCCGTGTGCCAACGCTCACTGCAAGGAGCAGTGTGCCTGTTTGCTCTTGGGCAAAGGGCTCACTGCAGGGCACACTCCTGCCTGCAAGTCTTCAGCAGTGTCTCCTCTCTGCCAGCTGTGGATGAAGGAATATGTATGTTGCATTGTTTCTGCCATGTAAACATCTTTAATGCCCCCAACATTGATGCTGATGACTTCTTTCAGGCACGTAAGTCTGGAAACACCTGGGAGAAACATAAAAACACAGATGAGAACCCTCAGCATAAAAACTAAGCTGAAAAGCATCAGAGGCTGAGCAGACAGAACACTTCTGTCTTACTCAGACTCCCTCTGGAAATGGGCACTTGCCCATACAGAAAATTACAAAGACCCTGAAGAACAAAAATGATAACAGGTAGATAGGCTCTGCATTGGTCTTACCAGGAATGGTCCAGCAGTGGCTTACACTCAATCAGTTTATCAAAACAGCTTTTCCCATGTGCAAGGGCTAACAGCTTTGGCAACATTCCTCCTCAAGGAGCACTCACAGAGCAGATCTAAGGAAGATTTTACTCAAAAACTGCTCTGGCATCTCCTCACTTAGGAAATGATAGGCTCAAGAAACTGGGGAAGGGGCCTAGATGGCCTGTATCCTGACTGGAAAACTGTTTTGCAGACTTGCTCTCTGTGCTGATCTTCTCTGCAAACTCATCTTGGGATCTGTAAAAAAAAAAATCCCCAACATTTATAAAACATCGGAGCAAGTTTGTCCATGACATGAAAAACATTCCATGGGTATTATTATAGCAATGGATCCAGATGGTGGATCTACTGCAGCTTAGTAACCAGAAAGATTTTTATGCTGCTCTGAGATAAAATTTTTCCCAAGTCTGAAATCAGAGGAATTGACTGACAGTCTTTCTGCATCAAATAAATAATGTGAAGAGGCAAATGGAATATTTATTTTTATGATTAAACAAGCCAGCAGGTTAGTTTTAATATAATGTAAATGCAGGTTTTATGGAAGAGATAGTACATAGCTAAATGCTATGCACCAGTTTTCCATTGCTACAGGGATTTCACTGCAATGTACTTAAAGCCCCATCCTATGTTTCAGCAGGGCTGAAAGCCTGCTAGTGCTTTGAAATGATGAAAGCAAATGAAATTGAATAGCAAACAAAAAAAGTCCAGACTTGATCAGTGATGATGAGAGAATTCCAACTGTGTCCGCTTGGGAGCAATGATCAAGAATTAAGGTCTTGATTTTTTTTAAAGCTAACAAATGAAGCTTCTTTATTCTACTTAAATGGGATAAGAAAAGCCCTATTAAAGGGAGCTAACAGTTGTACTAATCTGCAAGCCACATCCCTATTGGCTCCAGTAGGGAAAAAAAAGGAAAGACTTCTAAAACTGTTTAACAAAACCCACAGAAAATGAGAAGAGCAAGAGATAACTCTAAAATGTGTAACTTTGTTTCTGTGGAAGAAGGAAAAAAGTCTATTTTCATAACTGAGTGAAGAGGCAGGACCATGAGATGCAGCTCTCATCCTTCGAGCTCCAGCCTCCGGAGTTTACAGTCTGCAGGCTGGCTACAGAGGGGCTCTTGCCAGGTGTATGAAGGTGGCCTGGGGCTCAGGNTTTTTTTTTTTTGGTTTTGACTGAGGATTTGATCCCCCCAGGCACCTGCCTTACCAGGATTACTTGCATTTCTGGCATGACTGATCTCAGCAGGTGGCTCTATGAGGGCAGTGTGCCCATTCCTGGGCAAGCTGAAATATTGGCCCTCTCTGCTGTCACATTGGCAGCCTTTAATGCATGCTCATCTCCATATAAGTATTGCTTAGGCTCCAAATTTGGCCAGTTGTGAGATTACTGGGCCATCTGTAATCTGTACCCTCTCCTGAATCTCTGTCTGGCTCGCTGGCTCAGGGGGTCTTCCAGCACTCCTGCTGTATCTCCTCCATGTCCGTGTGCTCTTGGTGGCACCATTCATTGTCACTGACTTGACTCTAGCTGACAGGGAGAGCAATAGCTGTGAAGATGTGTCAACATCCCTGGCTGCCAACATGTGGAGGCAATCTGAATGCATGCCCAGGACTCCTCGGGAATTAAGATGTGGCTTCTAAATCTTGTGGCTGTCTCTGCACAGCCCTGGTGACCTGTGCTGGCTGGATTAGTGACAGAGTAATGCTGTGAGGACACTTTCCCAGGGCTGGTGGACTAATCTCTCAGCAGGGGAGAGGAGAGAGGAATAGCATGAGCAAGATAAGAGTGGCAATCCCTTGGCAAATGTGTAGCAATAAGTTAGGAAGGAACCATTGCTATGAGAAATGAGGACATGCCCTCATTAGTCTAAGACATAGAAAGGACAGGGGTTGACATGGGGTGTGCAGGGACAAAGGATAAAACTCGGCCCCATTGTAGAATTACATAAAATAATAGTTGAACCAGAGTCTTACTTTAGTCTTTTTATAATATGGACCAAGACCAGCTGTGAATTGATAACCAAAATACAATTTTGTCCTCATCTCAAGTCAGTGTTTAAATGCAAGTGATGAGGAAGAACTCTCAGTAGGACCCTGAGCTCATTAAGAAAAGAAGGCTCAAGGGGAATTTTACCAATCTGTAGAAATACTGAGTGAGGGAGAATAAAGAACCCAAAACCTGAAATACAACAAGTATTGAAATACAGGAAATCCAATTTATACTTAAAATAAAATGTATTTACTATGAAAGTGGTCAATCACAGGAACAGGTTGCTCAGAGAGGTTGTGGAGTCACCATCTCTGGAGGTATTCCAAACCCAATTCCATGCAGCTTTTTGCAAAGTGCTCCAGCTGACCCTGCTTTGAGCAGAGGGATTGGACTAGATGGGCTCTAGAGAACCCTTCCAGCCATTTTTTTCCCTTTATATCCAATCTCATCATGGATTCAAATTGCACCCTCTTAATGAGACCAGTACAGCTCTTAAACTCCTGCTCAGCAAACTCATGTGAGATATCCCATGGAGATGCATGTTTTTACATAAAGTTCACAAATCCTCCATGTCTTACACTTTTAGGTAAACATTTGCCCCTAAAATTGCAAGCTGTAAAGTGCTTCCTGACTTGCTGTTAATGATTGCATTGAACAGAGCAGCAATGAATTCGAGGCTAAAACGGGGGGTCTTTCAATGAGCCTCAGAACTTCCAGCTGCTGCACACAAACCCCATTAGTACAGAATTGTGACACAGAATAATGAAGTAATTTATCCAGGCTAAAATGGGCCAGAGTTTTGACAGTGATTTCAGTGAAAGCGTGGTGAGGTCCTTTGGGTTTGGCTGTATTTTTCAAAGAACCAAACCTGATTCCTAGTACAAGGAAGCATGCTCAAGTTACATGGCTCTATATTTTAAAGAGAACTTCCTTTTAATAGCCTGGATTTAATGTGTTTTACAATATATTTATTATCTCACACTGTGATATTTTGTAACTTAGATTTTCAGCTAACGAGTAGCTCATCTAATGAAAATAATGATTTTTTCATGCTGTACTACATGGAAACTTAAAGTATTTCAATTAAACAAACCACCTCATTAGTGTGCCTTGATAACATAGTTGAGTTTTCTTTGATATGGTCAGAAATATCTAGCATGCTTTTGGGATGCAATCAAACTCTCCAATAAACTTGTTGCTAAAGACAGCTGCCTAGCACCATGTATTCCTTGAGCAGTCAAATGACCTAGTTTGGAAGTGTTTGAAGCCATTTTATACTCTGGAAGGAGAACAAATTAACCTTGTTTAACAAGTAGTTTTCAATTTGTGTTCAAGCACTCTCCTGCACTCTACCATCTCCAGAGCAGTAGCACGGCCTTATTTTATCCTTCCTCTTACATATCCTATATACTTAATGCTACAGCTTTGGGAAGCACCTCTCATCTGCTGCATGGACCCTGGAGGGGTAGTGTCATTGCACTCAAAATGCATTTGAAGCCACAAGTCTTGTTATCTGAGGTCTGCTTCAGTTTTTTTGTACTTTATGAAGAACTAAAAGAAAATCAGGGCCATTGTTACCTTTCACTCAGATTTATTTTGCCTGTTCCTTTGAAAGGCTTGTTCAATTGGATATTGCCAAGATAGCAGAGAACTCTGCAGCAAATACCCAGCTTTTGGCTGAGACAAGACCAAACTGATCTTTTTTGCAGAAGATTTCTGTGGCTGCAGCTAATTCTGTTGGGATGTGAGGTCAGACCTGTGGCTATTATAAATCAACATATCTCTGTTCAGGGAGCTGGTTTTTATCAGATGAAGATCTGGATTCACATTTCCATAGTTTCTCTGAGAATGAGCATTTCTGGGTAATATTCTTTCTAAAAGGCTAGTATACATTGAAGTTACGGCGAGTTGCTGCCTTTTAGGCTCTTCCCTTGAAAAACTTGGTTCAGATTTGGATCTCATTATAGGCAAAATGATTTGCAGAAAATATCTCTGATTGTTGAAAGCAATTAGCTACTCTCTCATCAGCTGCAGTAAACCATACATTTAACACTAGGTAGCTTCACCATCTCTAAGTATTCTCTATAAAGGAAAAGCAGGTGAAAGGCATTTAGTCCGTGGGCCAGCTCACCTGTACTAACCTTTCCTGTCACTCTACTCTTTTGTAAATTCTTTCAAATAGGACTTTAGAGTGGCTTTTTATCACTGTGAAAACCACATTAAGCAAAAAACGAGCGAGCTTTTCACACACAAAATTTAACTGGTGCAGTTACATTTGGGAAGCTACACGGTATCTCCCCATCTACATTCTTTCTCCCTCAGCACCAAAACTAAAGTGGACCTTGTCAGTTTTCTATTCAAGTTAATTTTGATGTCCTCTGTTCTCAGCAGATAAGGTCTTCATCCTGCTGCAAAGAAATATTTACATCCAACATGCAAGCTCTCATCCACCTTTGCCTACTTGTTACAAATCCTAAAGTCTAAGATTAATGTAAGTTGGCAGTGTCCTTTTAATCAAAATTTAATGCTTGTCTTCAATCTCCTCAAAGCACTTAAAATCTAACAGCTTTAGAAGGGAGAGAATCATTAGTGCTGCTGTCCTCTGCTTCCCAGTGAGCAGGAGGTTTGACCGTGGGGTGTTAGAAAAATGGGGGTGTTGTGTTGCCCTCCACAGAGCCCTATTTGGGATCAGCCTGTCCAACTTCTGCTCTTTTTCTGCTCACAGGGAAGAAGGTACAGAGCAATCGGAAAATCTGCTCAAGAATAAGATGAAGCCAACACTTTCCTTCAGCAGTTGGTAGCAGGCCCTTCTTTGCACCTGCCACCTCTGTGCATACAGGTACTAAAATTCACATCGGACTCTGTCAGAAATATTGCATTCAGCTGTCTCAGCTTCTGTCACGGGCATATCTGCTGATCAGCCAGTTAGTCTGGGATGTTCACAGGAGACTGGTTTCCATTGAGTCATTCTGATTCCTGGACCTGTGAGAAGCCAGGCTTGCAGCTTGGCAGCCAAGTGCTTGGAAAGCTGGCTGTGAGCCCCTCTGAAAGTCTGGCCTTAAATCTGCAAATATGCAACTCGGAAACCCCCGTAAGGAGCAGCCAGTCTGATGCCAAGCATAAGCCAAGTTCATCACAGCTTCATGAAAAATAACACCTGCTGGGATTTTTTGCAATGCACAGCAAAGTACAGTGTTGCAGAAATATTTTGTAGGCAGCTTTCCGTACAGTAACCTGCTGCTCTGCAGGCATGGCTACCTAACATTGAGCTAGGCATTTCTTTCAGCACAGTGTCACATCTTGTGTTCTATCAGTGTGGTGCTTTATGATTTAATATGCTTCATTGTTTGCTTCTCAAACCATTTAATTTTTCTTCCAATTTCTCTTCAAACAAGGTGAATTTGCATTATTTCTTTGTTATAAAACTTCAGAAATACAGAGGTATATGGGTACCTCTAGGCTTTAGTTGTTTCCTGCTGAATACCTGATAAAAATGTATCTGGACAGATAAATATTTTAATGTGTCCCTAATTATTAACGTACAGTTTAGATTGTACCTAGCAAGGAATATCCAAAGCTCCATGTGCATATATTTGCTTGCTTGCTTTCTCTCTGCTTCTCTCCCTTTTGCATCTAAAGTGTATAGGATTGTTCTGGGCTTTTACCTTTAGAGAATTTGGTTTTATCTGACTTACACTGTAAGCAAAATTGAGTTGCAGAAGATCATTCTAATTATTGGAAGTATTTGCCTAATCTTTAGCATGTTATAGCCTGGTCATTACCATTTACAGTACATTACAGTTTTGGCTTTTAAAATATGTTCACAGCTGGGCAGTACTTGGTAGCTCCTGCAGTGAAATCTGGTGTGAGGTGAGTGCATGCTGCATACAATAAATACAGTGTGACAGTCTAAAGGGCAGGAGACTTGGTCCAGTGAATGGTCCAGATCATTGTTTGAAGGTGAATAATTTTACATGTAGCTAGCTATACAGAATACACATCCAAAGGGATTCCTACCTTCATGTCTTAAAGAATGAAGGCATTTATGGAAAAGTAGGGTAAGGAGACACAGGGAGAAGACAGGAGGCAGCTCATTCATAGACTTAGTGCAAAGATATGGATGTACTTAACTGAAGAGGGAAGGAATGATGCTTTCTTCTCTCTTCATATGATGAAAATAAAAAGTGATCAGGATAGATTTTTGTTATCCTCTGGGCATTAAAAGCTTAAATGCAAAATGCATGACTTATTATATCTAGCCAAATCTTAGGGGTAAATAGGCAGTATGGGGAATTAGTTGTTGTTAATTGGACTTCTGAGCTGAATTCCCAGAGTGCTGCACTGCCAGCATATCCCTTTTGTTTTAATATTGAAACAGGGACAAGCCAGTTCTATGATGGATTCATTCCACTACAGAACAGCAGAGCACGCTAAATCATCTTCTTCAAAATAAGCTGCATTTGTTGAATGTAAATATTTCAGGGTTAATTTCTGCATGATCTGTAAAAAGTATTTGTTTCTCCATTGAGCATTTTGAAACTGTAAAGTAAATCTTCAAGTAGCATAAATTGCCTAATTTTTCTGTAATATTTGAAGATATGACTTGCTGTTCCTTAAGCTATCACATTTAGATCACATTTTTTATGTTTAGGGTAGTCCGTTCTGCTGCTAGTGAGTTGAACTCTTCTGAATTCCATGACAGTGAGTGTGCTTTCAGTGATACTAACAAAATGTGCAATCTCAAAAATCATATTTCATATTGTTTTAGCCACAATATACATAGTGATCCTTCTTTAGAAAGTTTTAGCAAGAATCACAAAAAAAGCCCCAAAACCCAAAGATATCTCACAGATTCAGGAGACCCAGACAAAATAGTCTTTGCATCAGACTTTTGTTCTAGCAGCCAGTCCAGTGTCACATGCTGAAAAAATTGATAAAGTACAAATCCCCAGAGCAGGCAGAGGCTACAGATCACACACCTCCTTTAGCAGCCTGCTGTAGTTGATCCTCCTTGCACAGCTAATTTTCACTAGTATAATCCAAAAGGTAACTGAGAAAAACAGGCTTCTCTCGCATGTTCAACTTGGTAAAACATCATGGAGAAATGTTCCTAGCTCCTGAAGTGCTCAGAAAACACCTAGGGAGATGTTTATATTAATTATAAACTCCTCAGAGAACTTAAGCAGCAAAACCTTCCTGCACTGTTAATATATCTTTAAATCATTAAGACAAGTATAATTTTTTTTAAAAGTACACTAATGCACAATTGACCTTTTTTCATTCTTTGTCTCTCCCCTCATCTCTGTATGGTCAACATCTGCTGTGGTAGGTAGCCCTTCCTATTTTAAAGAACAAAGCAACAGAAAAATGTCCAAAATTCCAGATCCCTCTACACTTAACCTCTCACTCAGTAGTTTGGTCTCAGTCATTTTGAAGGAGTTTTATTGTTTATTAGACTTGAAATAGAGTCTATCCTATACCTTTCTCACCTGTTCATGGGATCCATGTCAATTTATGGCAGATGGTTTTAAATAATTTCTTGTGGAAAGGGGCAGCTACACCTAGTATTTGGTGTTCACTACTGTCCCAAAGCTTGCACAGAAAAAGAATTGTACTTTAATTCTCTTTACAGAGTCCCTAATATTTTATTAAATAATAACATCAATTACATTTATTTTAGAACTGGGAAGGTTGGACTTAACCAGTTAGGACTAGTATTTAGGGAACTAGATTGTTAAGGTATTTGGGAGGTGAGCGCTGAGTGAGCTGCAGACATTACATTAAAGATACCCAAAATCACAGTCACCACCACCAGTGCCCACACGGCTGATTAGGCTGCCCTTAATTAAGTGATTGACCCAATCACTTCCAAGTCTGCCACAGGAAACTCTGGCAGTGAGTGTGCTTTGCCCCTTTGATCCTGGGCACAGGACACATCCTCACTCTAAGTCAGGGAAAATTTGGCCATGCCCCTCACCTTGAGTGGCTGCTGTTGGAGGAAGCAGCAGTGTGTGGTGATGATCCCAAGCAGCTCTGGAGACATTTCTAGTGTGAGTCCTCCCAGAGATGTGAGATGCCTACAGTACAGTACACACTGCTGGGGAAAGATTGCCTCTATGTCCTTGATGCCTGGATGGTCAGAAGGCTTAGACGGGAGAAGCTTTATTTGGCACAAAGGATGAAATGCAGTTTTCACAGCCTGGAAGAGCTGTGCAGAGCCCCTTTATTTTTCCATTGCTCTGTGTGGAAGATGCACGGCCTGGCTTACCACAGCTACACCAGGAGAACTGACACAGGGGATGTTGTAGGCCAGGGACCCTGACTTCAGCTTGGGGGCTGATGAAAACAAATGTGAGCCGTCACCATAAAGAATTCACATCTCAGCTGCTTGTGCTGCCCACGGGCTCAGTACCCTGCTCTGTCTTAAACACTTTCCACAGGGGAGGGTGAGTGCACACAAAGCCTGTTTAATTAGGCATTGTGTAGGAAGGATGAACTCTATCCCAAGTGAGATGGAGGATTGCATGTCTCCTCCAGATGGTGAAAGTATTTTTTTTTCTTTAAGGCAGGAGAAAATAAGCAGGTGTGAGTATGGGACCTACCTGTATTGGTTTTAATCGGCAACTTTAGGCAAACTCAGTGTTCTCATCAGAAAAGGGGAAAAATAAACAGCTGAGCACTGTGATTCATTTACACTTCAAATATACTTTGAGTTGGTTATTCCTCAATTAATCAAATAGCTGGTGTATCCCTAAAGTAGTGTAAAGTGACACGCTGTGTGAAATCAATTTTCCCTTCCAAAATCATTAAATTCAGTAGCCTGTGACTACATCCCTGCTAATTCTAGTACCGGTCCTTTCATCCTCCATTAACTTTGGCACGCCTAACAGGCTGTCAAAAATAATTTCCCAGAACGTAAATAATTCAGAAATTAAAAATTAATAAATAATAACAGAGAGCTACTGGGAGATAGACTGGGTCAATTAGTCAGCTCTGCATTCTGTTTCTTCGCAGCAGGGGGGCAGCCACATTCGTTACTAGAATCTTTCCTCCGATTCCTAGGTCTGATTTACGGCTCTTCATTACTGGATCCAGTCAGACACAATTACCTCCATCACTATCTCAGTTCCTAACTTCAAAGAAACACACATTTTCTTGTCTGCTTTTTTTCTCCTTGCAGCAGCCTCAGCTTGACGTCCCTGGAATTTCTTCCACGCGGACTAATTAATAAGACTTTGACTTATCATATTCACTTCTCTTCTTTGATGTCCTACCTTAGTCAATCATCCTATTTAATTAGAATTTCAATGATAACTTTACTTATCTCGTGGCTAGATGTAAATTAAAATAACGGGATTTTAATTCTCTTTCTTACAGGGTTATGACATTTTTGACAGAAAAAGTTTCAACCCAAATACGATATTATGTACTTCCCATGCTAGGACTGCATTCCACTAAATTGTTTTTCCCTTTGCTACAAAATAATTTTGCTTGTTTAACAAGCTCCACTGAAATGGAAATGAACTACAGCTTCTCATAACGTAATTTGCACAGGTCTGTGTTGTGGAACGTTATGTTGATAGAAATTAGTATAATCAGATTGTGACACATGCCACAAAGTTAACAAGGAAAGGGAATGAGATTTTTAAGAAAAACAGCTCTGGAGAGACAGTGGAGCCGAGGACCTCTTCTTTCTCCCCTTTCCAACAGCTGCTAATACTTTTCCAAGGTTTCTTGCTTCCTTTCCACATTTATGGACCTAAGCCTGTTGGTCGTACCCAAGCAGCACCTGAGATTGGACTCTGACTTCAGTGAGACATTTCAAAAACATGTTCATGGATACACTGTTCATGGAAATGGTATCCTGCCTGTGACTTAACAGGAGCACCACACCTCTCAGCCATCACGTCTTTTCCTCTCTGCAGCACCCAGTATGTGCTTGCCTACAGCCTTGCTTTCCTTCCTTAGAATTTGCCAGTCTGGACTGGTACAACAGCAAGTGAATATGAGTGAAAACATGTCTCATTTTTTAATTGAAGCTTATTGTGGAGAAAAGCCCTAGAGGGATCCATGAAGAGAAGTTAGTGGGGCAGTGGAACCCTCCTGGGGCCTGGTAGATTCCTGGAAGTGGTACAGAAGTGTGAGGAAAGTATAAGGGGATCCAGCCAGGCATATCAAGCCTTTTGCCTTTGGGAACTCTCACTCTTACTCTGTTGGAACTTTCCATGTGACCAAGCAAATTGTCATGCACATAGATAGGGGCTTTCAGTAAAAAGAGAGATCAAGAGAGGACCATGTGGAAAAGAAAGAAAGGATGGTCAACATACCAAGAATTAGTCTTAAACTGTGACCAAAGCGTTCTTCTGCTGCATTAAACAGAATGTGGTGACAGCCTGCTGGCTGGTGCAAAATACATTCCATTACTAAACTGCCATCAGAGATTATTATCCTTCCAATTGGATGTGGTGGAAAAGAGGTTTACAGTTTTGCACTGCCAATAAGCAAGTACACCCTGGAAGCCAGCCTCCAGTTTTCTCAATGAAAAGGTCCATGACCTCGGGTGCTATGCTTCCACTGACATCCTAGAAGGGAAAAAATGGATTTTATAGGATGCCACTGTTACTTTACCACATTGTTGGGCTGTGCATTTGCTAATCCATCCCCTTCATCATTCAAGGAAAGAAGAAAATGCAGAAAGAGTTAACAAAACATGTTGGATGTGGAAAATGACTTCTCCCAAAAGAGACATTTTGGTCCTGTGAAGAGGTAGGAGTAGCAGAGAACATAAATCACTTGACTAATCTGTACAAAATGGGCTTAGTGAGCTTCTGCTTCAAATCTTATCCCCACATTAGATAGCATTAAACCAGTTGTCATTAAGCTAACATTTCCAGATGCTCTGGTGAGCCGTTTGCCTGATAGCCCCGTTCCTCTTAAAAAAAAGAACTGAAAATGCTTGAAAAAACTAGGCCAGTACATCAGCAGAAGCAAATGGCTGGAATTTAATTGGCAGTTTCTAAAACTTACACTGGTTGAGTTTGGAGCCTAAATGGGGTAAGTTCAAAAGTGTATCAATACTGTTGTCAATAACCAAATAGTGACCTGTTGCACTGACAACATCTAAACTATTCTATCATAATTTAATAGTGTTGTTCTTTAACAATTGGATTCTGTTACACTTTTATATTTAGGCATGATTATTTAATCTAATTTAATTGGCTTTCTTATTCCCCTCAGGGTTCTGGGCCTAGAAAGTTCATGTTAAATACTCTAATTGCTCTGAAATTTACTTGTCTTCTAAAATATGCTCCTATTTTAAATATACCCTAAAATCTAGTTCATACATATTTTCTCTTCTTTCATGAATTAAAAAATAATTCTGGTGTCCATGATTTGCACTTTAAAAGAGTCAATAATTAACCAAAATAATAATTATAGATTGAAAACAGGGAGGATGCAGTACAACAAACTGTGAGTTACATAAATAAGGCCAGGAGCACACATCAAAGCTTTCTGAGCACCTGCTAATCTCCAAAAGCAGAGCTGAAGCTGCTAACGATGGCAGCAGCAGCAGCACCCTACATGCTTAATGTGTGGGTCCCTGAGTATCACTGTGGAACAGTGCTCAGGTCAGTGGAGCAAAAGAGCATTTGAGGGCTCACAGACAGTAGGCCCAGCCCCATCCTCCTTGCAGATGGTGATTTCCCATTGTTGCTGTGTGAAGATTTTGACTGTGTGAGTCAGTATCAATTGTGGCAGCAGCCACAAGGCATTCACACGCACCGTGAGAAGGGGGACTTGGTGTGGCAGTGGGAACACCACCACTGGCACCAGAGGTTGGGGAGCAGAAGTGATGGAAAAGTGTGCTTTAAAATCTCTTGGTCTTTCATGTGTCAGAGCCAGGTGGCGGGGTGGGATCCAGATCCATTAGTGAGGTCACATATGGATAGCAGAGGCCAGATGCTGATTTCAGAACACAGAGGCAGCCCTACTTGTCAACATGCTCATCAGCTTGGCAGGGACCGGGGGTGTGGGATGGGAGCTGAAACAAACATCGGGGAGAAGTGTAGTCCAGGGAGTGTTTCTCCTTTCCTTCCCGTGAACACAGTGCTTAATGAAAAGGTGAGGGGCTGCCAGAGGTACTTTCTGTGCATTTAATATGGCAGATCTGGCACCACTGGAATGCTGTTTCTGGCTACTGACAAGTCATTATATAGTCCCTTAGCTCTGGCTATTTCCTTTCTTTTCTTTTCTCAGGGGTCTATTAAATAGATTTTACAGAACATTCTGAGTTCAAAGGGACCCACAAGAATCATTGAGTCCAACTCTTAAGAGAATGACCCATACAGGGACTGAACCCACAAACCTTGGTGTTGTTAGCACCATGCTCACACCAACTGAGATAATCTAAGTTCAGAAAATGTGACCTAGGTCAGGACACTTGGAGGATGCTGATGGATGAACACAGGGAGGATGTATTAAGGGAGAGTTCCACTAGCCGTGTCCTTTTTTCCCTATGCTTTTCCTAGGTACCTGTCTGCCTGGTCCAGTGCCCGGGAAGGCCAGTGCTGGTCAGGAGTGAGTGTATCTCGAGGGGAACAGAGCATGGCAAGGACAGCCCTGCAATGCTCCAGGCAAGGCTTTTGAGGGATTCTGTGGGACCAGCCTTTCCTTGTGGAAGTTCTGTGTAAGACACACGGTTCCCAGGTGTGTCACGTACCAGTCTGCTGAGGAAAAGCCTGTATGAGTGACTTGTAATTCAGAGCTTAGAACAGCAGGATGGGGAATGGCTTCTGGGCCCAAAGCAACCTAATTACCATAATGAAGCACCAACCCTTCTTTCCCTGGACAGGC
Organism: Ploceus nigricollis; assembly: GCA_013399945.1. NCBI lineage: Eukaryota > Metazoa > Chordata > Aves > Passeriformes > Ploceidae > Ploceus > Ploceus nigricollis. The sequence continues at coordinate 1,104,182 of VXBC01005000.1, read as the reverse complement.
CGATATTTTAGTATATCAGTTTTTCAGTAAAACACTCAATAAATAAAACGGCGCCCTCACGGCGCCCATTGCTCCGGCTCCCGATCCCGCCGCCGAGCGGCGCCCCGCCCCGCTTCAGCCGTACAACATGGCGCCACCTTGCACCGCCGTGCCGTACAACATGGCGCTCCCCACTCGCCGCCCTGTCCGGTAGACGGACTCCAGCGCGCAGGCGCCACTAATTCTTCCGGGCTCCAGCGCGCCGCTATTTCAATGTTGACCCGCGCATTTCCGCTTCCTCTTCCGGGTCCGGCGGCGCCAGGTATGGCGGTGGGCGGCCGAGGGCTGTGGGCGCGCATCCGCCTCCATCCGCGGCCCGGCGGGTGGCGAGCTCGATCCGAGGCCCCGAGGGGCTGTGGGGATGGTCCGGCGGCGCTGCTGCTGCCCGCGCGTGGGCTGGAGCGGGGGGCAGAGCTGCCCGGCAGGGAGGCCGGGCCTGCCGAGGCCTCCGCGGTGGGGCTCCCGAGTAGAGCCCGCGTCTCCCCGGGCTGCGAATGAAGCTTATGTTGACTATAAAATACGGAGCTGCTAAAGCTTTAAGCAGTCTCTTAGGAGAGCGTGATATAATCCAGGCAAGACTTGGATGTTTGAACAGTGTTCAAGTTAGCTCGGGTGAACCTTCATTTCGGATCGCGTCCTGCCCGCTGTCAGGCGTTCTGTTGTTCTCTAATACAGTCCTCTTGGCTGTCGCTGATCAAGAAAGGCTTTAGTTTTATTAATACCGAACCGGCAGCTGCTGATTTACATCTGGCTCTGTGCCGGTGATCCTGTGAGATGTGAACTCCTGTGTGGACATCGAGCTCTTAACTGGTGCCGCTTTGGTTTTGCTTATTTAGGGGTGAAAAATGGTGCAGCGCCTGACATACCGCCGTAGGTTGTCCTACAACACAGCTTCCAACAAAACCAGACTGTAAGTAAGGCAGTTTGTAAGAAAACTTCTGTTGCAAGCAGGTGATGCTTCAGTTTCGATTGTTACATTAACTGAGTATTTTTCTGCTGTGCTTAGGTCCCGAACACCCGGGAACAGGATTGTTTACCTTTACACCAAGAAAGTGGGAAAGGCCCCCAAGTCAGCTTGTGGTATTTGCCCAGGAAGACTTCGTGGTGTAAGTATGATTATAAACACCTAAGGGTGTTTCTCTGCTGCAGCATTTCTTCAGTACAAAGAGCCTTTCCAAGTATTGACCAGTTCTTGTTGAAATAACTTTTTTCTTTAAAATATTCAAATCAAATGTTGTAAAGTTTACTGGCAGAATAAGCTTTGGAAGCTCAAACTTTTTAGTGCTTTTGGTTTGCATTATTATTAAACATAAACTCTTGTTTTAGAAAGTTTGAAATTTTTGAAGCTAGACAGGGCAATTCTATAGCAGGTTTAAAAATGTAAATTGGACCTATTAGACTTGCAGAAAAAAAGGGTAAGCCAAGTTTAGAAAAGTATAATATTTAGAAAAAAGGAATTAATGTTCTTAAAGCGTTTTTCATCAGAAAGTTTTCTTGAAGTAACACCATTGCTTTTAGCAGTTATGGGAATGCTTGAGTAATGTTGATCTTTGAGCAGTTCTTATCTTTAAAAAAAACCCAGTCTTTTTTATAACCAATTTTTTGTGAACCTCTTGTTGAACCCCTGTGGTGGAATGAATAGATCAGCTTAGGAATGCTGAAGATGGCCCATGCAATGAGCTGCGACCTCGGTCACTACTTAGCATCTTGAATAGTAAACTTCAAGTGTTGCTTTTTTTTTTTTTTTTAAACTATGAAAGTGATGTTGGTTTTTATGTGGCAGATAGAAAAATTGCTGTCCTGTGACACACTTGTTTATTTTTTGCTGCCTGTAGGTCCGTGCTGTGCGCCCCAAAGTTCTGATGAGGCTGTCAAAAACGAAGAAGCACGTTAGCAGAGCCTACGGTGGCTCCATGTGTGCCAAGTGTGTCCGTGACAGGTAATTCACAGGGAGCCAGCTTTATTCCTGGGGTTGCTTCTTACAGAATTTTTACATCTCTCCCAAACTTTGATGGCTCTTGTCTGACACTGGTGTAGGGAGATGGAGAGTGTGAGTGTGGGGCACGTCAAGCAATGATGTGTGTGATTTTGTCCCTTGGATTTGAGGGAGTTCCTGCATGTGCAGCTCCTTTGTGGAGACATCGTGTTCTTCAGGATTTCTTACTGCACTGTTGCACTGATAACTGAGCAGTCTGCTCATGCTGGATTTTTATCTTTTGTATTGACTGCCCATAGTAAAGATTATTCTGTTGTCCTGTTTTTCCTTATGCAGATTTAATTGAATTTTTCACTTCTTTCTAGTGTTTTGGGATTCACAGATGTTACTTGGTTGTGTGTTAAGCAGCTTTATGTGGTTAAGCTTTAAAATGGCCTTTGCCAGGCCTCACTGAATTTAGTTTTGTTGTGTAGCAATTGCATATCCTATGCTTCGTTGTCAAGTTTGGGGGAAAACATGATCCTGAGTGTGTCATCTCTGTGAATGGTAAACAAAGCAGATCTCTGGGGTCAGCAGTCTGATGCCAGTTTTTTTTTTTCATCTGTAGTGCCAGCATTTTTTTTTGTTTTTGGCATGTGTAAGTTCTAAGATTACTTGTATTAGGCACCACTGAAGATGAGCTGTTGCAGCTGCAGAGCCATAGCATAACTTTTCTGTGTTGAAAGCCACATTTTTTCTGAGTGTTCACCCTTCATGAGCTTGGTAGGTAGTTTTTAGTGCATGAGTATGTTTTATTCTTACTGTGCCTAAACCAGAAATTACAGCTGCCTCATTTCCTGTAATGGTCAGGTTTTCTCTTGCACCTGCTTAGGCATCTTTGATAGGTTTGTACTGCAGAAGTAGCCATATGTACCAGATGCTTACAGAAGGCATTTTAATGTTTAAGGGTAAAAGAGTGTGTGACACACGTGTGTGAGCTGTTAACTCAGAACCATCAAATAGTCTCTTGGTATGTGAGTTCTGGTGCCCCTGCATGTCTTCCAGAAATAGTCATATTTGGGCACAACTTGACCTGCTAGGCTTTTCCCTGTTGATGTGCAAGGAGCTTTAATCCTGACAGGGAAAGTATTCCTGTTTTTGATAACTGGATACACATAGTTTCCTGTAGCTGTGAGGAAGAGAGCTGGCCATGACTTGTCACACCAATTCTGACTTCAACAGAATTAAATTTATTCTCCAGTTAGGAGTTCTGCTTTTTGCCTTTGAAGTTTGTGAGGATGATAAATTTTCCCATGTTCAGCCATTAAGTGTTACCTTGCTTGCCTCCAAGCCACTTACCCTAAATTTGCAGGCTCCGTAGGCTGCCATCCCCAAACTGCTACATTCATACAGTGCTACTGTCCCTGTCTTTGGCTGCTGGCAGGAACAGCAGTGGGTTCCGTTTTTATGTAACTGTGGAACTAACACCACATGTGCAATGAATGTAGGAGATGGCAAAATTAATTGTAATTTGTCTTATTTTTGTGTTTATACTTTACTAGGTAGACACATATCCTAAAGTAGTTTTTTCTTTTCCAGGATCAAACGAGCTTTTCTTATCGAGGAGCAGAAGATCGTTGTGAAAGTGTTGAAGGCACAAGCACAGAGCCAGAAATCAAAGTGAATCTATTTGTAGTTTCAGCCCAATAAATGAAATCTCCACTTCTCTTGTGTCCTGTCATTCCATGTGTGACTCAAAGCTGATGGGAGCTGCTGCTGCTTCTCACAGGTTGTACAGCACAGAGCTGGGTTTTGCTGCAACAGAACCTGTAGGTCAGGATGCTCTGTTCAGTGCTGCCTGCTGACAGGGGAATCGAGCAGCTGGAAGGAAGTCTGGTTAAACAGGACTCCCAGCTCAGGCTCAGTCATGTAGAGGGATTGGAATAACTTTCAACAGTGCAGGTTTTCTTTCAGTAGCTGTTTATGAAGTCATTGGAGGACTTGACTCAGAAGAAAGTTAAGACTTTGAAAAAGAAGAGCAAACAAAAGAGGACAGCTAGTATAAGCCTAAGGTAGATTTTTTAAAAATTGTATGTGGTATTATTCAAGTGAGGGTGGAGAGAATAGTCTTTAACTTCTCAAACCCAGTGCTGTATCCACCAGACAGTTGCCTACTGCTACATCTGGATCTCCTGGGAGAAACTGCAGCTGCTGTATCCTGTTAGGTGTTCCTGCGTCAGCAGTTACAGGTACGATACCAACAGAGCTCCAGGGCGCAGCTAGGACAGACCTTTAGAGGCTTCCTGATTTAGAGTAGCAATTTGGGCCTCTGGTATTGAAATTTGAACCAAAGTTTGTTGGTTTATTATCAAGGATGTAATTGTAACGTAAAAAGTGAACATGGCTTTCCTTCATTCTGTCTTGTAGAGAACTCTAAATGTGTCTCTTAGTGCTGTCCAGGAGCGTTATAATGCAGTCAGGATAATTCTTGCTTTGCCTATATGTGCAGTGGTATTCCTCAGCCCCAACTCTGAATTTTGAACTGCTTTTACTATCTGACAGGCATCTTTTTACCTGTTTTTAACCAATAACTATTTTTTCAAAAAGTATTGAGCTCCACCATGAGAGTAAGGAAGGAAGAGAAATAATAACTGAGCACAGAGGCTTACTGGGAGCCGTGAGAGTGCCACTTAAATGGGTCTCTACGGTCACCTGTGGAGTCTGCTCAGGCTGTGGCTCAGATGTGTGCAGGTCACTCCTGAGTGCATGCTGCCTTTTTACCCTGCCTAGCTCTGTCAGCTGTACTGTCAGCTGAGGGACAGAGGACAGAAGGCTGAGTTGAAAAGCTCTTCTGGTGGTAGTGAGCTGGTGCTTGGGGTGAGGTGCCTGGCAACTCTCAGCTGCCTCCTGGGTGTGACAGCAGGAGGTGGCTCTGGTCCAGGATAAGTGACTTAATATTGTGCATGGTGAAAGGAGTTGTACCTCCCCAAGGATTTCTTCACAGAGTCCCAAGGAATTAAAATAATACTCAATATTCTCAAAATGGACAAATGTTATAGCTTGAAGTACGTGAAGCATTTCTCCTCAGCTCAGGAGCAAAGGCTGTAGCTCATTAAAGGAGGTTTTGAGACTAACATTACTGCTCTTAACATTTTTGAGTGCTGTTACTGTAGTTACTTTACAAGGCTAACATTTCCTTAGTTGTCTTGCTGTTCTAGTGCAAATTTTAGTACTTTGCATGCTGGGGAAAAAAGAAAAAGGAAGCAACTAGGGCAGGTGTGTGCAACCTGCCCTTGTTTTGCATTAAGGGCTGTGAGATTAGAGTTTTCCTTCAGGCTTTTGGAAAGAAGTAGAGATAGAGGGATAATAATTTTGGAATAAGGAGGATAAATGTCATAAACATCTGTTGACAGGCACTGTGAGGGAGATTTTTCCAGACAGGAAGGGTAAGACTGAAATCAGCTAACTATAAATGACATGATTGCACCAGAAGGCAACAGAGAGTTAGAACTGGTGTTGCCAGTACAGGCAGAAATCAAAGCAGTCCTTAGGCAGTGTGTCAGTAAAATGGTAATAAGGCCCGTACGTATTTTAAAACTGAGCAGTTGGCTGCAGTGTAGGAATGGGGCAGACATTTGGGAAGGCCTGTGCAGTGGGAAGTAGGCTGGGTAGCATGGCGAGGTGGGCGAGTTCAGCTGGCGCGTGTGCTTTGGAACGCGCTCCTGTAACCTGGAGTGAAGAGTTCTTCCCGGCCCCTTTCCTTAGAGAGGCTTCCACTCAAAAGGGGGAGTTTTTCTGACGTGCTGCCTCGGTGCTGCTCTCCAAAGCGAGCTGACGACAGAGGCAGGAGGGGCCTGACTGGGCTGGGCTGGGCTGGGCCGATGAGGTGTGCGCACACTTGGAGCAGCGTGTGAGATGGGCTGTAACACACCGTACCCTGCTTGCTCTCAGCAGCGACTGGTGTGACGTGCCTTTTCCTGCCTGGTCTGTGTGCAGCTCTCGGGGTGACCTGTGGCTGCGGGTCAGGATGGGCACCACATCCCATGGTGTGCCCAAGGGGCAGCCCAGCCCCAAGCTCCCCTGCAAACACAGGGACTGGGGTAAAGTCCTACTACGGAACTTGGTCTGCATCTCCCCAGCCTGACTGTGCAAACTCACACGCGGGACGTGGCTTTTCCTTCCCCGCGCCGGAAAACTGCATCAGCACAGGGGTGTCCAAAGGGTGCTCCTACCCCGTGGCAGGGGCTGCGGCGCCGCTGTTGCCCCTGCTGCGGGCAGTGTCCCNGGCCACGCCCACGGCCACGCCCCCGCCCCAGAGCCAGTACCCAGCGCCGACACGTCAGGGCTGCCGGGTCCTGGCAGGTGAGTAAGACGGATAGACCCTTCTTCGGCGGACTGGCGGCGTTTCCATGTTTTTATGCAGACAAAAAAAAGTCTGAATCGGTCATTTAAGCCTGGTTGCAAGTTTCTAGTGCTTTGTTTAGTTTGTCTTTTTAGAAAGTGATCCATTTCCCCCTGTCAGGACGCAGCAGCCCATTTCCGTTTCCGCCTTCGTGTCGGTGGCGGAGCGCGGCCGCGGCGGGAGGGACCGGACAGCGCCGGGAGGGAGCAGCGGTGCCGCCGCCGCCCCGGGACCCCCCGCGGCCATGGAGACGCTGTACCGCCTGCCCTTCGCCGTGCTCGAGTGCCCCAACATCAAACTGAAGCGGCCGAGCTGGGTACACATGCCCTCGGCCATGACCGTGTACGCTCTGGTGGTCGTGTCCTACTTCCTCATCACCGGAGGTGAGGCCGGGGCGGGCGGGGTGAAGGAGAGGCCCCGCTCACGGAGCAGCTCTCCCTCGGTCCCTGTCCCGGGTGGCAGAGCCGCTGCTGACCCCGTGTCCGGGTCCGAACCGCCCATAAAACACGAACCTCGGGCATCCCCGAGCGGGCCCGCGCCGTCAGGGCCGTTCTCGCTGCTGCGAGTCAAAGTCGGTGCTTGCTTTCCTCCCCGCAGGAATTATCTATGACGTGATCGTGGAACCTCCGAGCGTGGGGTCTATGACAGACGAGCACGGCCATCAGAGGCCGGTGGCTTTCTTGGCATACAGGTAAGAGCAGGGTCCTGCTCCCACTAGCGACGTGCTGCCTGAGCTCAAGGGAATAAACGCTGCCTTGCCGAGCTATGCATTATTCCATTCCATTCCATTCCATTCCATTCCATTCCATTCCATTCCATTCCATTCCATTCCATTCCCTTCTTTCTCTGCAAAGCAGGAGTTGTTTTATATCAGTTCTTGGTTTTCCAAGAACTGTTTTTTGTTCTTTACAAAAACCCCACCAAAGCAGCATTGAAACCAGCGGATATCAAACAACTTAGTCCTAAAACTCTTAAAAATGAAGGGTCTGGTAAAACGAAATTTGTTTGGGCTGGCAGTGCTTCTTTTTCTTGCTAGTCAGGTTGAGCTTTATACTGGATGCAGATACATTGGATCAATTTTTGTTGCAGAATATGTAATGTTTGGGAAACTTTTGTTTCTTACGTTTTAAACTCTTGGGACTCTGGTGCAGAACATTGTTACAGATGTGTAACAACAGGCTCTTTGTAGTGCCCTTGGCTTCTATTACTGAAAATGAGCTAGAGACTCCTAGTAACAAACTGGTCTGAAGAGAGTTAAGTCTACTTTTGTAACTGGGGGGGGGGGGGGGGGTTCTCTGTTTGGG
>VXBC01005000.1:1048074-1096500 GCA_013399945.1 Ploceus nigricollis | reverse complement strand
GGAAACAAATAATGATTTTTATTAAATACCAAAAAAGTTGGTTGCATCTGTGAGGTCTGTGACATGGTTGATGTGACAGATTTTGGCTTGGACTAGATGTGTGTTTCAGACTGGGTTAGATTGTTGCAATGTTGACAGATCGAGTTGCTACAGGGAGTTGCTAGCACTGTCATCTGTCAGTGTAAACAAGACTAGAGAAGACAAACTTGTTTGTCTCCAGGATATGAGGCAGTAATGATAATCTTTGTTTCTGTATGGGCATCCACCGTAGTTTCATCAAGGCCAGTTTTATGAGGTTGCTAATTAGGAGGACAGGAAAATGGCTCAGTGACTGCGGGAAGCAGGAGACTCGTGATCCAGATGCAATATTCTTTCTGCATCTCAGCTTCTTCACTCTCCATCTCTTTCTGTTTGTCAGAAGGAAGTCCAGCTGTCTGGGCTCACAGAGAGCCCCAAGGGGCACCCTCAGGCTGGTCTCTGCAGTGGATCCATGCAGGCTCAGCAAGCAGGCAGCAGAACATCCTGCAGGATGTGTGCTGGAACCAGCAGATGTGCTTCACATGCTGCCATAGTGCTTTGAGAGGAATTTGTCCTGAGAGGAGGATTCAGGCAGTCCTGCCTAAACATGGGGATGGAAATAAGGAGGTCATGGTGCCATGCCTTGGGCCCATCTGTATAACCAGGGACCTCCTTGGACTAGGTGGTTTTGCAAACCAGTGAGCTGGGTGGTAGCTGTTGGTGTGCACAAATATGTACAAATCCTCCCGTGTGCTGGACTGGGCACCTTGCAGACTCTCGGTTCTGGACAAAAATTGTGTATTAAAGTCTTGATGTAATTGTATGACATCAGTTTCCTGCTTGCTTTAGTTAGAAAGTCAGCCATCAAAGTTAATCATCCTGTGTGTTTGTACAGCTAAAGCATGTTGAGTAGATGGGGTTTGAAATGTAAATAATTTCTTTAATCTTTTTCTGACTCTTTTCACCTTTTTTTCCTCCTTTAGGGTAAATGGACAGTATATTATGGAAGGCCTCGCATCCAGCTTCCTCTTCACAATGGGTGGCCTAGGATTCATAATTCTGGATCGATCCAATGCACCAAATATCCCCAAGTTGAATAGGTTTCTTTTGCTCTTTATTGGATTTGTTAGTGTGCTTTTGAGCTTCTTCATGGCCAGAGTTTTCATGAGGATGAAATTACCGTAAGTGATTTAAATATCTTTCAGTCTTTATTCTCTTCTGGGGCTCATGTGTGCTGTGTTTAATTTAAGAGTAACCGAAAATATGGTGATCTTCAGCTTGAATGTAAGTTGCTTTTTTCACTGCTTTTTTGGAATAAGCTGCCTTGAATGAGGTGGGATGCTTAGGGAGCCAGCTTCTCTAAGATTGTGCTGTAGTTAAAAAAGGGTGACAGTTCCTTGTATGTTAGAAAATATGATTAGTGAGTCTGCTCAGTGTACCTTAAAATTCATTGTATGTACTGGTCAGGTAAGTAGCTCCAAAGCAGGGCTTTGAGGAATATGGAAATGTTAAAGTACTGTAGCTTTCAGGCTGTGCAAAATCCAAATGCAGGTTTTCCAGCTTTTCCCCCCTCTGTACTTTTCAGTCTCTCTATTTAATTTAGAATAGCTGAAACCTGATGTTTAGAGGTACTGGTAGGTAATTTTTGGAGTAGCTCCATGAAGTGTTGAATTAATAGTGACAGTCATTCTTCTATTCTTAAATACTTTTTTTGGCCTCTGCAGCATACTTAAAAAAATTGTTTCATAACACAGAAGTGGTGGGTTCCCTGGCAGCAGGTATCTGGATAGAGACCTACCCTATATTTTCTTGCTTCATTGATGCTATATGGTTTTTTTTGCTTCACTGAGTACATGTGTGTCTGTACAACAGGTCTCATTCTGAAATTAATGAAATGAACAGGGCTTCAGAGAAGTGGAAGGGAAAGAGACAACAGATTTGTGCAAAGTGTCAGAAAAGCTCAGGTTGTATTGAATATCGTAACACTTGTAGTTTGTGTAAAGGACAAATAAAGAACATTTCTTAGGGTATAATGTGGGCTTCAAAAATTCCAAACAATTACCAAAGTTGGATTAAGAACAGGCTAATGCATTTTCAGTGTTCATTGAAGAAAATCAACTGAGGAAGGAGTGTGTAGTTAAGATGGCTGAATAGTCTTGATCAACTGAGACTTTTGCAGTCTTAAGTTTTGGTTTAAGATTGTCTGTCTCTTGATTTTTGAGGAGTGCTGCCTATGTTTGCTGACTTTTTCTCTAAATTAATTTTCTTTCTGTAGGGGCTACTTGATGGGTTAGTACCTCTTGTGCTGTGTGAAAGTTCGAGCTGAATTTCCTCCTCTTCACAAAGTGTTTTAAGAAGAAACAGCAAGGAACAAGTTCCATAGTCACCATCAACAGCAAAGAGACCTGGCCATGAGAAACAACTAGGGAAAGAGTGCTTTCTCTGCAAACAAACTCTCACTACCAGTGGCTGATCTGTAGTTTTCAAGCAATGTTTTATCATTTCTGATGTAGAGCTTTTGAAAAAGAGAAAGTTATATAGCTGAGTATTTCTTTTATATTCCATCTCAGTATGAAGTAGAGAACCTACCTTTAGCTCTACCTGAAATGAGTATTCGCCATTGACGGTTCTTTGTTGCAGGTCTGTCCCCTCTTCCCTGTTTGGGACAATTATGTATGTGAATCAGAGAAGAAACACTCAAAACATTGATTTTCAAGTTGTAATCAGAAAATTAGTAACTTTGGATGCTTTACAGCCAGAATACAATGTGTCTGAAATTATTGTGAAGGCATCTTTGGCCTTGATATTAATGCTCTATGTGAGCAAATCCAGACATGCACTGGGAAGGGCAAACTGTATGAATGTGCATTTTTTTTTTTTAAGAAAAAGTGTACAAAAGGAGCCAAATAAAACTTATTTTCTAAAAAATTATTTTAAATTTGTGCAACTTGTAAAGCTTTTTCTTGTTTGCGTGGACTGTTCTACATTCATACGTGAGGTGCCATACCATGACCACGTTAATTTCAGCTTTGCTTTTCACTGTTGGATAATGATTTTACTTTTTTTTTTTTAGTGTCAGGGACAAGAAACCTCATTTTCCATGAATTTGTACTGTATGCAAACAACATGCTGTTATCAGTAGCCAAGAACACTTACACTTCTGAAGCTGCTGCTTTTTTGTGTGAGGCAAAGTTCCAGTTTAATTTGTCTTAATTTTAAAAGATTGAATGTTGCTGAAATGTTTCATTCAAGTAATGTATTGCATTTTGGGGGAAGAAAAGATCCCTCTGAATCACCATAAATGTCTTTTTTTGCAATCCATATGTGTTTGAAGCACTATTTTAATCAGTATAATAATATAAAGTAGAAAAGTTATTTATTCCTGTAATTGTGAAGTAAGCATTAATGTTCACATACTTAATCAAATTTCTGAGCTGGTTGTTAATCATCTGCCCTCAGGATATGTCACTTCCACTGCCACATTCTTACGTACGATGTGACACTTTTGCATCTGTTCATCTTATATGTTTGTCATTAAGATTTAAGGTAGTTTAAGCTGTTTTATGAGGCTCATAACTGCAAAATTTCCAGACATTTTGACCCAATTATCTTTTGGTCACTCTGGTTTTGGTGAGACACATGCTTGCCTTCAGGGGGAAGTATTGATATTATGTAAGTAAATAACTGGATCTTAAGTTGTCTTTTTAAATACTCTGAGAGGCAAGTCAAACCAGAAAGTCAGTTCACTGACTATAATCAAGACTCTTCTGGCTCAGTGCTTGTTGTAGTGCAGTTGAGCATCAGCGTCCCAAGTTTGCAGCTGGTTCTAAATGAGCAGGCTCTTGAACAGTGGTTTTAAAGGCGTAGTTCAGTGCCTGTGCTCTGTGAAGTGCCTTTCACTGTAATTGCATGATTATAACTTGAAACAACAATTGGAGCAGATGTAATTGCAAGGTAGAATATAGTTTTGGGAGAACAAAACTAGGTGACTCCCTCTGCAATAAGGCTGAAGGATCATCATGGCTTTTTGGTCACAGACTCCCAGCTAGGTCTGGTATGATCATCTGCCAAAGTCTGGCACAGAAAGAACCAGGACAACAAATGCAGAGCAGAAGATGGACTGCCCAGAAATGAGGCGCATGGTAGGTGGGAAGATGGCAGAATGCACTACTGGAGATTGGTTAATTTTGAAAGTTTGGAGGCTTCTTTGTCACCCAAGGTAAAATTTCTACTGAGTCAAATAAACTGCAAAGAAGAAGTATTGCAATGTGTTAGATGAATCCCCTTTGCAGTAAAGAAAGGCTGGTATTTTCTCTAATTGTCTGCTATTCTTTCTAGATAACAGCAGGTGGCCTCTAAAGTAGGGGCTTGGAATAGTAATAGGAGTGTTTCAGTGACTGAAAGAAAACTTCTTGTAACTAGTGACAATATCCATCTGTGTTTCATGTACATATCTGCAAGGTTCAACTGAACTAGATCGTGGGTGAGAGGTTAAAAACAAGGTAAAGGTAAAACAGAGCTTGCAGGAACACATCTTTCCTGATTAAAACCAGAAATCTGGCCTACTTCCAAGTGCAACAGAAAGAGTCAGGCTGAAGTGTAGAGGTCTTGATTTTCTGGCTGTCTTGATGGAGAAAATACTGAATGCATGGCTTCAGTATAATCTCTGAGACATGATGCCTAGTCAGTATAGTCAGGAAGACATATATAACTTGTCTAGCTTTTGAAAGTTAGTATATACATATATGAACCCTTAAATGATTTTATACTTAATCAAGTTAAGTTGAAAAATGCATCTAGATGAAAAAGAACAGACATTTTACCTTCTTTCTTTTTTTTCCCCTCAATCCATTTTCCAGACTCCTGCATTTTGTGGAACAGTAACAGAAACCATTTAGGTTTAGGATCTATAAGATCATCAAATCCAACTATCAACTCAGCACTGCCAAGCCCACCACCAAACCATGTCCCTGAGTGCCACATCTCCATGTCTTTTAAATACCTCCAGACACAGAGGTGCTGGTAAGTGATGGGAAGTGGCTCAGTGAGTAATTCTAGCAATTGCCTCTAGTGAGGATCCTTGGATGGATCCCATCCAGGCCCATAGATCTGTGTCTACCCAAGAGCTATCACAGGTCACTGACCACTTTCCCTTGGATTAGGGGCTTGTTCTGCCCCCCATCCCTGTCTTCCAGCTCAGAGGGCTGGGTACCCATAGAATGACTTGTCTTTTTATTAGAGACTGAGGTGAAGGCGGCATGAAGTACCTCAGTCTTCTCCTCATGCTTTGTCACTGCGTTTCACTCCAGATTCAGTAAAGGGTGGAGATTCTCCTTGGATTCTCTTTTGTTGCTAATGTATGTTTAGTTGTAATTTTCAGTTGTCTTTTATAGCAGTAGCCAGCTTAAGTTCCATGTGGACTTTGACCCTTCTAATTTTCTCCCTGCATGTCCTCTTGACATTTTTGTACTCCTCCTGAGTTGCCACTGCTTCTTGCAAAGGTCATAAACTCTCCTTTTTGTTGTGATGTTCAGCCAAAGCTCTCTGTTCAGTCTGCTTCCTGCTTGTCTTGTCTTTGGGCATATCAGGATGGCCTACTTCTGCATCTTTACGATTTCCTTCTTGAGGAATGTCAGGCCTTCCTGGACTCCTTTGTGTCCCAGGGGACTCTGCCAGTCTGGGCCATAAGCAGGCCAAAGTCTGCCCTCTGGGAGTCCAACGTAGCAGTTCCACTGACCCCGCTCCTTACTTCTCCAAGAACTGACACATATTTGGAAGATTTCTGTCACTGAAATAATTTGTGGGAGAAAGAGGATGTTTTAACCATTTTGAAGAAATATGCATAAATATACGTTCTTAATATATGAATTAGGAAGCACTAGGTGTTTGACTTCTTAAGAGTTACAGTCTTATAATCTGAGACAGCCCTAAATTTCTTCTGCTGCCTTCAATACAGGGAGCCAATGTGCCTATGGGAAAGACAGCAATTCTCATTTTTTCCTGACACATATGGAATCCTGCATGCAGTGGAAACTGTTTTCCTACAGCATAGCAATGTCTGTGATAGTGTAATTGGTATTGCACATTTGTGAATGTGATTATTTTATTTTTCCTACATCTTTATGATTTTCCCAAAAAGGGTTGCAGCAATAACTAGCCTATTTTCAGAATTTCTAATTGCTACTTTTCAGCACTGCTGTTTCTTTAGAATATATTTCTTCCAGAACATGGTAAAAGAGGATTGAAACAATTAGAAGAAATTAATTGGAACAGTTACAGCAGAAATTTCAGAAGAATGTTTTGTAATACTTTGCAGTCACATTAAGGTTTTTCAGCTATAGTAATGTTTGGAGAACTCTGGAGAGATCTGGATTTTAGTGACAACAAAAAATATAACTAATGCATCGAACTCTTTTTAAAGGGTAGTGTTTCACGGGAAGTGGCTAGTAGGAATATGGGAGCTTCTAGGTGATTTGGTTTCTTCGGTAAAAACTATTTGTGCTGGTGTCCTTTTTGTTTGACATGGATACTTGTCAGCCAAGGACCGGTCTGAGACCATGAGCTCATTTCAGAGTCACAGCTGTGGCACAGTAATGGGAGTCAAGCATGTCTGACTTCCATGGTGTTTTAATTAGAGATGCAGATGCAGGGCACTGCATCCTGCTGTCCAGTATCTTGAGTCCATAAGGCAATTTGCCGAGCTCCTGTTTGATGATATCAGTTTAGTTACTAATGTTCTTCAGGCATAAGATGGAGTTACACTTCATCATGTAGCTATCCCATATGGGTCCTATAAATGACAAAGCTCTTAGACCATTCTACCTGCGGGCTGGAAGAAATAGTATTTATCTCTGAGTAAATCAGATCAATATGGTATCATCTGCTGCCTAATGCTTGTGAAAGACTGACATTTGTAATTTCCTTCTCTTTTTGGTATCAATTTTCACTAGAGAGATCAGTGTGGATGGGGGGACCGGTTTCCCTTTGTTGTTGGTGGAAATTTTATGCTTTTAGCTGGAAACAGGGAAAGAAGAAGTTTGAAAGAAGTCAGACTGGTTGTGTTATTCTAAAATAAACTGTGAAAGTTAAACTTTTTCTCCATTACTTAGTAGACTGCTTAAATAATTTCAGAACTTTTAGGTATTTCTTACAGATCCTGGATGAAAGATAATATGTTTACTACATTCAGCTTTCCAGTGTATTATCTGTCTTTAAATGCAGATGGAGACTATGAGGAATGGGGAATAATAAAAAATAAGCATAACTGCAGTTGGAAGAAGAAGTTTTGGGGTGTGGAGGAAGCATTTTAAGCACCTGGAAGACAATGGCAAAAAGATGAGTAGCCAACTTGGATTTTTAAAGAATCCTTTTAAAGGAGATAAAGGCATATATGAGAGTTATGGGTCCCATGGATAGAAGAAAATCAGATGTTTGGGCTGTAGATTTTGATGCTGTCTTGCGTGTTTTGGAAACTTGGCTTAGCTAAAACAGCTATAAGCTGAATTCCAAAGTACTTTGAGAAGCATTTTCAGAGAGTGTTTACTGATTAGTTGATGTCCTTATATCAAAGTGGAAAGATATCTTACTTTTTAGGTCTGTCCTGTGGCTAGTTTTGTTCAACACCCACTGACCTGGATTGAATAGAGTGTGCTGACTAAATAAGCAGAAATCATAAAACTCAAAGACTGCTGGGAGGGCAGAATTAGGATGCATAGTGATCCTAAGAAATCAATGAGTGGTCTAAAAAACTAGGCTGGTTTATTCTTTCTGGGAACAAGTGCAAAGCATCAATGCTACTCAAGGAAAATAACTGACAAAATGTGGGATGTGAGTAAGTCCTTGGGTTCTGCTGTACCACAAGCTGAAGAGGAGAGCAGATTGCCTTTTGTGCAGCAATACATCACATAGAGATATTGGCAATACTTTTAACTTTCAAGTACGGGAGGCACAAAATTAAGCGTGAAAAGGAACTAAATAATTTTTGTTTCTGCATCAGTAGTAGATAGAACTTCAATAGCAGCAAGGAGGAGTTGGGGTAAGACTAGAAGAATCTTTATAAGGGTAAAATAATTTACCACTGGACTAGATAGTCTGTGTTAGTGACAGCATTTCTGCTTTGTGCAGCTTTAAGAACAGGCTTGGCGAACAGGCTTGCTTGTTAAAATTTGCAGGTACCTTTGGCTTGTTTTGGGATGAGTGACTGGTTTCTTGAGGTGTCTTTCAGCAACTGCCCCTCTTAATTATTTCATGGCTGAGAACAAAACTTTTGACCTTCCAAACACCAAGGCTCTGTGTCTTTAAAAATAATTGTTGAAGGTCTTTGTAAATAGCTAAATCTGTCCTTAAAAAATATCCCTGCAGTGCAGTTGTAGGACAGAATCCTGCTGGCCTTGTTTCAGTCTGAAAAATCAAGTGGTTACATGAGCTAGACATGACAGCAGAAAGTAGCTCCATTAACTGCCTACTGCCAGAACAGAAAAAGGAATTAGCTGTTGGGGTAAGGGAAGTAGAAGTGTATGGAGGAATGTTTAAGGCCTTTTTCTTTTCAAATTTTCATCTTAGTCCTTCACCTAAAATGTGTTATAATTAGACAGCTGTCAGTATAGCTGTTGTATTAGAACAGGGTGATGAGTGGGAGGAAGGAGCCTGGGATATTTCTAGGAAGTATTTTGCTGATGGAACTTCTTCTCTGTTTTTCCCCTCTTAGAGCTGGAGCAGCAGCAAGACACTGATATGTTTCTCAATTACACAAACTTCTCCAGACACCTCCTTTCAGCAACTGTGCTTCACTGACCTGTGGAATTTAACTTCTTTTGTGCTTTCCCCAAGTGTGTCTACCTCTCTCTGCTACAGCTGGTTGTTAAACCAGCTCTGGATGCTGTGTTTCATCTCCTTTTGCTTGCCTGATGCTGGTCTGAGCTTATTCAAGGTCTTTATCCTATTGTCTTTCAGCAGCTGCCATCCCTTGTTTCTTTGCTGTCATTCCAGACTTCTGAGTTTCAGGATACCACTGTTGGTTTTGATTGCTGCCTTTCTAACTGCTGTGGTATCTCTGCCTTCAAAGGGTATTATTTATCAATCAGTCTCCTCAGCTTTTCCACTTCCTTATTCCTCCTCACTGGTACTTGCTCTTTTATCACACTGAAATCCATCACTTAGCCCCACCAGCCACTTGGCTGTCTATGAGCCTTGCTCCTCTTAGTATTCCTACCTCTGTTCCTTCTACTCTGACTACAGGTCCTTCAATTTTCCCTGCTGGCCATTGTTTGAGCTACTTTACCCTACACTGACTCCACACTTCATTAGCTCCTGCTATCTGTGGCAAAGCTTAATCTCCTGGCTTCTCTCCTGCTTTCAGCCTCTCTCATCCTCTGGTTGTTTCTTTGTCTGTTCCAGTTTTCTCTTAGCTGTCTCATATCTTTGTCTTTATTGTTCTACACTCTACACCATCTGTTGTGCTGCTGCCTGCATGAGTCATCCTGAAAACAATAAAAATCCTACTGCATTCCCAATCATTACACCAGGGAGCCAAAGAAGGCACGCCAAAATCTACATCAACAGCAGTCAAGCTAGGATCCTCATGGAATTCAGGTACATTATTTTTGTTTAAATCAATATAAGTTAACTGCCAAATACATCTGAGAACCCTGCCAAAGCTCGATCACAACTCTAAGGAAAGGAGGCAATTGTTTCCTGGGGCTGGATTTAAAAACACCTCTGCAGGGATGACCTGCAGGTTCTGAAGTTTCTTAGCAAGTAACATGAAAAACATTTTTTTCTGCACATACAGTTACTGAGTGTTTTATGAGCATAGACAACATATGGTCTGTACACAATAGAACAAACTAAGAAAAATCTGTCACAAATAGCAAGATTCATATACATAGTAGACAAGGCAATAAATATGAAAGGTCATAAACCCAGGGAAATGGAACATTCCATCAGACTTTCTTAAAGGTACACAAGGCACATAATGCTTAAAACCACTGCTAAATAACAAAATTATTAACAAACTATATTTGAATCATAGTTCGGTTTCATAGCCTAAGGAGGAATAATTTCAGATGTGTGAGGAAGTTTTTTTCCTCTAGCGTTTTAAAAGGCAGCAGACACACAGTTACCTGAAATATTTTTTAGTCTCATCTAATACCTAGGTAAACCCATGCTACACTTCACTGAGATCAATGGAGGCAGACCCATGCAAAGAGAGAAGTAATGCTTGTTGTATTTTGGATGTGTCTAAGGATTGTGTTTAACCACTGCTTGTTTACTAGACTGAACAAGCCTAATTTTACCTGCTTTGCATGGTCAGTACAAGGTACTGCCTTTGTGCACTTACATTTGGAAAATAAATGACTTAACACTTAACACTTACTTAAACACTCTCAATAATATCTGAAGTTGACTAAGGAAATTCCTTCCATCATTAGTACTTCCAGCATTGTCATTAGCTACTACTCAATCTTTTTCAACCTTGACACCTTTAAATTTTACCTTTCTGCTGTTCCAATCCCCTGTTAAGTTGTTGGTTCCCCACTGGATGGCAGTCCCTGCAACGTTATTCGTTCTGGGAAGGAAAGTCCAGCTTTAAAGCAGCGAACTGAAATCTCAAACTGCTTTGTAGATGAATATGCACACAAAATGTTACAGCTGTGAGTATATTTGCATTCTTTTTTCTTTTTGCTACAGTATAAGTATGTGAAGGATTTTTCTGTATGTGTCTTTCAGTCAAATTAATTTTCCAATTGAGACTTCAGGGCTTAAAACCGTGCAAGAGGGTTACACTTCTGCGGATCAATCCAGCCAAAAATTTCCAAGCATTTTACACAGACTAGGTCAATTAAAAAATCAATGTGTGTGTGTGTGTGTGTGTATATACACATGGGCTTTATACATAGCTCATAAAAGGGAAAAAAATCTGGAGTTTTAAAAAGTCAAATGAATTACACAGAACTGCAGTGCTTACCTAGAAAGATAAAAAAAAAGGCTTCAGTGTTTTGATTGAACATCGACAGTACATCTGATGGTGGGGATGGAATTCGATGGCTAAAAGGAACAGATTATTTAAAATACAGTAGGTATGAAGATCAGAACCACATAGTACTGAAATTATGACTGATGTTTTTAAATTAGAAGTCAAAGCCTAGATTGCAGAGGTAGAGAAAACCATGTGGGCTTTGCCAGGATTTCTGTGTATATGGTTTTAGAAAAATTTCTGCCAAAACCTGAGGCTCTCTGTGCTGGCATCTGTCTGGAAGCAAAAGGTGAAAAAGTATTGATACAGCCACCATAAAATACTTCAATCTCTAAGATGCATTTCCCTAGGTGGAAAGGTTTTCACCCTTGTATATTTTAAGGCAATAAGAATCTATTTTTCACTTGGAGAGAAATTTCTATAACAGCTTATCACAAATAAGTCCTGTAGATGTCTCTTCAAAAGTGAAAGGGAGATAAATGAAAATAGGAAGAAGAATGTTTGCTTATCAGTGCCTGTAGAAAAGACCTCTTTCAACACCCTGAGCATTTGAAAGCACTACTGACACACAGGTGGCTGGTTTTGTGCATCTTTTAGAGGTGTCATGTTGAGATGGTGAAGTGACTAGCTTAAAGTCATGTAGCAGCTTAATCACCGTGCTAGGAATAAAACTAAGATCTAATTGTCAGTTCTGCATTGCACTAACAGCACTAGGGACTGTCAGCAGCAAGCATTCACCAAAGCTTTTACAATATTTTTTTTATTCTTGATAATTTCAGGGTAACAATGGTTTTTTAACTGCTTTTGTCAAAGGACACTTTCTGTAGGAAAAAAAATTGCAGCCACATTTTATTGAAAGTTTAAGCACAGTATGTCCTGCTTACTGGTTTGTTGGCAAGCTCTGTCTCTTCTGTTTCCTGAAATGTAGACTGCGAGATCATTCCTTCACCCTCCTTCACAACTCATATATTACTGAAATGGTTACTCCCAGATCTCTCCAATTAGTTCGTTGTGCTAAACTTTCTCCCTTGATAAATTTTGAAAGGAGCTCTGTCAGATTTTCAGTTCTGTTAGCTTTTTTGCTTGTGCCCTATATACTTCTGCTGAAATATCATGTTACTCTTTTCCAAGCACACCTCGCTTTAAAACCACCTCTGATCCTGTGGTACCTTCAAAATTAGAGGACTGGATTCAGCTCCGGTGCTGAGACCAGCCCAGTACTGCCCCTCCATCTCCCCCTGTTGCCCATCAGTTTGCAAATTGCCCAAGGGCAATTTGTAAACTCCTTGGGACAAGGGCAGCCTCTGTTTCTGCCACACCTTGTCCAAGTTAAGAACTCCTCAGCATTTTGGTTACACCCATAGTAGATTTTGCATTAATTAAATTTTATCACGTGAAACCCTATCACCAAATTCTTGATCCAGCTGTACTTTCTGTCTGACTGAGGTTTCAGATTACTTTTTTCTAAAGCTGTCTTTACCACTTTTCCACTGTTTTCCACATCCGTCTTTCCTTTCCTTTTCCTCCACCCTCCTCCCCAGTTTTCTGCTTGCAGGGAAATGCTGCTGCCCTCATTAGTGCGGCCCGTTTCTTTGCGTTTCCGAGGCCTTTATTCAAACCCCGGGCCAGCAACTTTCTCCCTGTTTATTCTGAGCTTTTCTGTGCCTGGGAGCGTGCCCTGACACACCCTCCACTCCTGCCCAATCCTCTTCCATGCTGACGCAATTTGTTTTTTGGTCTGCTGCCTGCCTGTCCTGAGATAACCTCATTCACTATCCCCACGTAGTCACATCCTCTCCCTTTGGAAGAGAGTGCTCTCCTCAGCTGCACAGGTCTTGCTGTAATAACGTGGAGACTGTGGGTAGATAATCTGGGAGACAAAGCCTGTTACTTTTTGTTGTACTTCTAGCTGACAGCAAGGGCAGAGGCAAGTTCTGCACAGAGTAGGGCAAACAGCCACATGGCAATGAAGCTACGGCAACTCCAGTGCAGCTGGACTCGTGCATATTCTCTCTGAGTGACTGTCCCATCAGAAGTGGTGAGGAGAAGGAATAATTGTAGGAATTTAATGATTTAGTACTTAATTGCAGAGGAAGCAAGATATTCAGGTATTGTTGATTTTTTTCACTTCCTATGCTGAGGAAAATGTCCCTAAATAAAAAATGTCCCACAGGGTTAGAAATACCAGTCATCAGTTGAGGATAAACTTGGAGTACAGTCCAAAGCTTTGTTCCTGACTGAGATAGAAACTTCTTTATGGATGGATACACATGAGTCCAGGGTTTTGTTTTGGACAGCTGTAAAGACAGTCATGGCCCAGCTGTGACTGGTATCCAGAAATACATCACAGGGGTACCACGTTCGGAGATGTCATTTAAGGCTTTTCTCTTGCATGGACAAGTGTCAATAGACTTCCCTGGTGCACACAGTGGAACCACATTTGTTCTCTGAATTTTAGGTGGTGATCTTTGAGTTCTGTGTTGCCCTAATAAATTCAGAACAAATTATATCTGCCTGAAAAGTCTCCTGTATTCTCTTGTGCTCATTCATGAAATGGACTTGCACATAGTTTAAGTACCAGTGGACAAAAGGAGGTTGCTGTAACTTGTACCTATTTCACCATAACATGACTTGAAAAGATTTTATTAAAGACTTTTTGTAACTGACACTCCCTCACCCTGTACATATTTTGTATGTTTTGTATTGGAGACTTGGATGGGACTTATTCTAGGCAGCTTTGTGATATGTCTGCACTGCAGGAAACATCCTTGGGTCCTACGGAGCACGGTGGGTTCCCACGCGAGCTTTAAGCCCCATGCTAATTGCCCTCCGCACAACTTCTCATAGTAGTGGCCTGTGATGATTCCCATCTCACATCTGTATTTTCTTATTGATTACTAGTATTCTTTTTGAGGTTACCATTATTAAAAATACCTGGTCACTGCTTGTTGTGTGGCAATGCTTAGAGGAGCAAGCTCCCATCGGGTTTCATTGCTTTGGTTATGCAAGCCCTAGGATGGCACTGATGAGTTCACAGGAGGCAAATTTTTATATTTCTGTGGGTAGGGAGGCAAGAGGAGTCTGGTGATTAGAGAGCTCTTCCTCTAGAGGTACTACCTGCTCCATCCCTCCAACCTGAAGGACTTGCATACAGCATGGAATTGAAATTTTTTGGTACCTGCCAGAAGGTTGTTTCTGACACATTTCAGGAAGCACTTTCACCATACATTTGACATGTTTTCTTATATCCTTGGAAAGAGTCTGCTAAGCTTTAATTCTTACTTGGTTTTGCTTTTAGGGAGGACCTCTCCTTTGCTGATTTTTAGATGGATCCTCATTGCTCTACATTTTACTTGGATACATTGTCCTCTAGGGGCACATGGAAAAATTCTCTGGTGGGAATTGCCTCTGGGTGGGTGGACTGAGGGTATTTACATCTGTGAAAGCTGGATGTTTTGCAGCCTGTGAACACAGACTTCTTTCAAAGCCAAACTGTCTGAGAAATATAATTGCATTATATTATTTGATGACTTTTGACTTTTGTTATTAATGCAGTACTTTTTTTGATGATGAAAAGAAAGACATGGGAAATGTGCTATCTTGGTCAAAGATCTGTCATAAGATTTCAATTCACCATAGAGTGACCACCAGGATAGCAGAGGATGTGGGTTGTTTTGAATAACTTCTGTATGTAAGTCATATGTCTATGTGACTGCTGGTATTGTAAGTGTAGAGGGTAAATGTGGCCCCACCAGGATTAGAGATGTGCAGGAAGGCAGACTATACTTAACCTTATTACTGAAATGTTTAGTCAGCCAGTTCTCACACTAAAACATATTTTTTTCCTGAGTTGAAAAGAGGACATCCAGTACAGGGCAAAAGCAGAACTACACAGCTTCATGAGCAGCAGAGTCTGCTGACTGGCTGGATCCATCTTATCTGCTGTTACTGAGAGAGAAGAGAGGAGAATGATAAAACCTCAAGGGAAGGGCAGGAGGAGACACAGATATTTACCTCCTACTCCTTAAAAAGGAAGTTCTTTGCAGCAAGGGAACTCCATAACTAGAGGTGATGCTTGAAGAGAAGTGCACCTTGCATTGCTGTGGAAGATGGAAAAGATGCTGAGGAGGGTTTAGGCAGCTGAGCTGGAGTCCTGCGCTCGTGTTTCAGATGCACGGAGCAGCAAGGGTAGGTATGTCTCAGGTGGTGCAGAGCTACAAGGTGATGCTGACATGAATTATCCACATGCCACAAGACAGGGCCATGCAGGGATGCTTGCAGGAGTGCTGGAAGCAGCACAGTTGCGTCAGCGAACTGCCATAGAGATATAAAAGCTTGTTTAGTATTGGGTGCTAATGTTCACTGTACTGTGCTGCTTCAAGAGCTGAAAATGAGTCACTTGGTGACACCTAGATCTTAGCTGTGCTCTGTAGCATAGCCTATTTAATTTAATCTGTGAGTAAAGCAGCTAAGGTTGAGAATTTCCTTTTGACAAATCAGTTGTAAGGGAGTAGGAAGGTGGAGTTTTAGCGAGAACATCTGTGGACTGTGATGGAGTCCTGGAAAGTTGTGCCTTAAGGTCTTAAGGAGCCTGACAGGGGGAAAGAAAGAACATCATTGCTAGAGTGTGTGGAGAATAGTTTCAGACTAGATGTAGCATCCCTGAATGAAAAGTCTTCCTAGCCAGAGCAGTAGGAAACAAAATTGAGGTCTAATATCAAAATATGTTGACCGTTAGCAGAATGATCTGGGCCAGTGTTGTAATAATTTTCTTGTATTTTTTTTTATAAGCATCATTTAGTTGTTGTTGTCTCCTTGCCCTGTTTTAAGCCTGACAAGAGAACTTAGAGCCTTATGCAGATTCCTATTGATACCAATAAAAAACAACAGCACATCACTGAAATCCTGACCAAATACAAGTTTTCCCTGAAACACCATTCATTTCCAGATTTATCCAATAAATTCATTCTTTCCTTCTTTTATTATATAAAAATATGCGTTCAGTTGCTTGCAGTTAGCGGCACGACAGTAATAAGGCATTGAAAGAAGGATAGGGACTTTGGACATGAGCTCAGGAAACTTGCTGCTCATCAGGGACTGGGGGCAGTGATCGTGAGGGAAGCTGATGAGAGCTCTGGCAGAACAGGTGTGGTGAGGAAATGTGGAGTTCGACAGGGAGGGATAAATGGGAGGCGGGGAGGAAAGGCAGCTGTATCCTGGGATTTGTAGGTGGTGACAAGAAAACTGTATTTGCTGTGACAGTAGATAGTGAGCAAGCGGGACATCTGTCATCTTTACTTTTCAGCCCTATGGAAAATACTGTTAGAGCTTCAAAGTCACATTGCCTTTTCAAAATGAAATTATCAAATACCATATTTCAGGGAGGATCATTGTCTACCTTAATCCCATGCATGATCTTTGCCTTTTGGCCCTGGTTTGTTAATTCGCTCAGCTGTTTTGTGCACACTTATCAGACATGTAAGAGCCAGGCCAGCATTTCTCATCATTATCAAGGATGATACTTTGAGCTCTAAAGCAGCCACATTCATGGGTAAAAGGCTTGCAATTTGTGCTATTTATTAGCTACTGTTTTCCAGAGCATGAAAATCAGTGAAGATTTATAACCCTATTGTAAATAGGAAAAGACAGACTTTTAACTGAGGAAGACAGCAATGGCAATGAAATATGCATTATGAAACCATGAGCATGTTCCTTTATCACAGAACACTGTTGGGAAATGCATTAACTGTTAACTACCAGTTAACTGGCAGGTCAGGCAGGCAAACCAAATGTAAAGGTCTATTACCTCTTACAGCAACCCTAGGAATGACAGCTCAGCTGGGAGCAGCAAGATCTTGTCACAGTGCTTCCCCTGCTGCCATTTTGTAGTGATTTGGGAAAGACCATAATTTGGTCACTGGAAATGCTAGAATGACCAGCAGTACTCTCAGGAACACTTAATCAAAGCCAATGAGTCTTCTCTATGAATAAACTCTTTGATGTGCATCCATATAAAAAACCCCATTTGCTATAAAATATGGCTATGAAATGTACAGAAAATAGTAGTTAGTTGCATTTCAAGTGACCGCTGACAGGTTATGCCTTTATGAAAAAGAACTTTGAATCCTTGGAGAAGGGATGAATTAAAAGAGAGGGTAATGATTAAAAGTAAAGAATTTTGCTTGGGAAAACTATTAGCAATTCATTAAAATACCTGAAAGGCAAAATAAGTTGGTTTTGCTTTTTAGTAAGTCATGTGTAAGAGTTTTCAAATTTAGCATTGCCTTCAGAATAATTAAATGTGTTTTGGAGGTGGAGGGAAGGCAAATTATGGAGATATGTGCTAGAAGGAATCTGAGTCCTGTCCACTGAGCTTTCTAGAACTGTCAGAATCTGGGGGTGATGTACGACACCTGAAAAAGTGGCAAGATAGAAGTTTTTCTAGTCGTACCAGAAAAAGCTCTACTCTTGGCAAATAGTAAAAGTGAAGTTTCAGAAAATGTTTGAACTAGTCTAAGAGTGTGCTGCTTTTTTAAGTGTGATTCTGCAGTTTTCTGAATCCTCAGTGACTTGTTCAAATCATAAGCGCGGAAAACTAAACCATGAAAAAAGAGTGATTGATTTTCTGCCAGCTAAGCTTCCTGACTTGGTTCTCCATTGCATCAGATGGGTGCCCCTGCTGGTCAAGGGGAAGGGTGGGAAGACACAGCCAGGGGTCTGAGGAGGAGGAATCATTGTTTTGAGCAGCAACTAACCATTCATTAAGGCACAGTTTTACAGTATGGCAAAGCCAAAATTAACTCAAGTACTGTGCAAAGTGGAGGTTCAAAATAACAGGGTTTATCTAGTTGATAGGAACATTTCTGATTTTTTCTGAGTATTGTGCTCACCTCTGTGTGTTATAGCATATGAAAAAGAACACAACATTTTATATTTCAAATTAGGATAGTCACGGAAAATTGAAATAGGAAATAAAATGTTTTTGAAGTGAAATGAGGGAGATATGGAAACATGAATTCAGATGCACACCAGAAATCAGGAGAAAGGGTGCAAATCTGTTGGTTTACTTTTAGATAGACCGAAGGATTTTAAATCAATAAAAAAGCCAGAGTTTTACTAAAAAATAGCAGCAATTGTCCAGTTTCCACCAACATTTTTTTTTTGTTCGGTGAACCAGGCCACCAAACACTGGTGGTCAGTGCTTTAGTTTCAGATTTAGCTTTTAGTTGGCACACAGCTAAAACTCCCAGGGAGTTTTGGTGGTCACCCTCCAGATGGGAATGACAAAATAACTCAGCCATCCTCCCATTTATCATACCAGTCCTTCTTTGGACATCTTTTTGGGGTCAGGTATGTATGTAGAGTGATTGACCGTAGCATAGTAATTGGGAAATTGCCTTTTTTTTGTTAAGTGATGATTCCACAAGTGGCTTGATCTGTCTTTACTAGGTGAAATAAGTTCACTAACTATTTTGCCTGAATAAAGGCTGGAGAAAGGTGCCCAGACAGTGAATTCAGTCCCCACACCACCTGTGGATCAGTCAGCCAAAGGCTAACTGGTAATTCCCTTCACAGCCCCATGTGTATCTGGGGTAATTTCAGAAACATCTAACACCATCCTAACCTAACAGGAACCCAACCTTGCTGCTCTGTGAGTCGAGGTAAGCCATGGTCCTTTCCTGTGTCTGTTGGGAAGTTCACCAGGCATGTCATGAAAGGTTATTGGTGTAACCCAACCGGAATTCTCGCTGGATAAACCCAGGCACTTCGAAGCAGAGGAACAAAAGGTCAGAGCACTGCAAACCCAACACCGCCACCAGCATCTTGGGTTACAAGGTTATGGTACAGAGGAAGGAGGGGGATAAAGTGTAGCATAGTAAACACTTAGTCAGCTCTCAAAAATAGAAAGTGACATGGATTCTAGGAGTAGAAACACGAAGCTACTGTATAGTGTATATTCACCTGTCATTATCACTTACATGTGCTGAGAGGTAGGGCAGCTGGCTCCAAATTTCTCCCCCAGCTGAAGAGATATTTTAAAATAAAGTTAATGCAGTAAATTTAATTTGCTTTGGCAGCACGAGAGACTCTGGAACTTTCATGAAAATTTTGGAAATGCTTCACTTTAGACGGCAGTATTTCATGGTTTCTCATGTTGAATCAATATTGTTCCAGCAGTTTACATTCAGGTAAAATGGTATAAAAATGGCCAAGCTCTTGTTCTGATACAGTCTTAATTCATTTGAACAGCCTTTTGGTTAAACTGCTGCACATTTCCTTTCATTTGTTGTATGCCAGAGAGCAGGTTTTTGAGGGTCTTTAATCTGTATTTGTTTTTTAGGAAACGTCTAAGTGAAACACGGTTCATTGAAAGTGAAATATCCTTGGTGCCATCTTTGAGTCATAGGTATCTCCTCGTCAACCTCATCTGCAAAATTCTGTGTAAGGCAACAACTTATTTAATGTTGTCTAATACAAGCATAGAGGAGAGATTGTAACTGGGATATTTACACTGCTATTGCAGATTGTACTGGAAATAAATGATGCAGACACAGATACTTAACACAGCAGTAATAATGTTAGTTAGAAAGCCTCACTTTACATTTGAAAAGAAAATAGAAGACACCAGAGTAGGGAGATTGGCCAAAAGACTCTACTGTCAGTCTGTGTAAGCCAGAGTCCTATTAGTCTCCAGCTATGCTTCTGAGTCAGCCTGCTGGATTAGCTGGAGTGCCAGATCCTGCTTTGCCTCTCAGTGCATGTCAACATTGGAACTAGCCATAAACAGGCAGGTTCTGTTTCACAAATACCTCTGAGTCTTTCAAAACTTTTGAAATCTTCTGAAACTTGTAATCAGGTATGACTTTGTTGAAACCTCTGCTTGCAGAGTGAAAAGGTCAGTCTCCCTATTTAAGTGTATCTCTTTTATGTACACTGGACTTGCAAAATCTAGTCAAAAACGTTGAAACTGATAATTTGAACAAATGTGTTTGGTTTGACAAAGCAGTTTCTGAAGCAAAGTCTATTCTTTAAACAGACTTGTCATAGTTCCAACATAATAATAAGGCAGCTAAGAGAGATGGCTCTCTCATTTAAAGACTCCTGCACAGAACAGGATTTTTGTAGTGAGTCCTTCTCACCACACTTCAGTCTTACATGCCTCTGGGGGCCTGGAAACTGGTTGCATGGTTTTGGAACTGTTTTGAGCAGAAATTTTATTGGCAGGTCATTCCTGCATGAGGGCTGTTGATGTACCTCTGCCCTGTACTTTATGGGACTATTATTTAACTCTTTTCAGACAAGACATGGGCTTTTACTCTCCTGGTAACTACATTCCTGGTGTCCTAGTGCTGCCATTGTTTCCAGGTATCTGGGAAAATTCCTGGGTATTTTTGTAGAAGACTTGCTATGGTTCTGAATAAAGACTGAATGTAGCTACCCTGTCTTAAAATCAGGCAAATTGTTTTAAATCACATGAACCAAATTACAGTAATTCTCCTTTAAGAGCTTTGAAGTTTGATTATCTCTTCATGATTTTATCTAACCTAATGCAGTGCGAACAGTACTGAATTGGGCTTCCCGGTGACATGCAGAAATGCAATGCAAGTTATATAATCCAGGAAACCATGGTATTTGTCTAAAAACACAATTTCTACTTTTATTTTGGTATCAAAAACCAGATTGATTTTTGCCAGTGTACTGCAGAGACTGACATTTACCAGAGATTACTCTTTGTATTTTAGTAGCAGTTGTAGGAACTGTAAGTCTGTATTAGGATTTTGATGTTCCAGGTACTACACAACTAAACACAAAAATGACAGTTCCCCAGAAATTTTCAATGAAACTTAATACAGCAATTCAATAGTGGGATGTAGCCACTTAATATTATCCTGATAAACCCTAAGGAAATTCATAGGAGTAAAGGATCAGAAAATACAGTTAGGGTTACCTGATTTGATTTATTAATACATTCCATCCTACCTCATGCCTGAACCCTCTAGCTAAACTGGAGCATTTATTTGAAAGGCATAGAAAATCAATAGAAGTAAGTTGAAGAAACAATGGAGAAAGGAATTGGAGTTACCATGGGTCACAGTAATATAGCTTTGAGTAGACAGACAGACAGACATATAGATGGATAGAGATAGATGATGATAGATAGATAGATAGATAGATAGATAGATAGATAGATAGATAGATAGATGGATGATGTTGGTATTTTTTGGAAACTGGGATTGGAAAAATGAAGTGTATGTCAGCAGAAGGTAATTCTGCACCATAAAGAGTGCTGCATTCAGATACTTGTTTTAAAACAAGAAAGCAGGAAGAGGAAGAGATCAGAGACAAAATTTGCAGCAGGACAGCTCTGGATTAAGTCTGACAAAACAGGGTCAAGCAGCAAGACCAGCAACTGGTACAAACCATAACTGATAGAAATCCACATATACAATGATTTATGTATTTATAGCTCTGCTCCACAATAATGTCCATGTTTTCCATGCTGCTTATTAATTTCTTCAATCATCAAAGACACAAAAAAGGACACCCTTTAAATTCAGGTAAAGAGTATTTATTGAGTGGTTTTGCCGTTTTTGTTATTATTGACTAAGCTACCTGGTAACTAGCTACAAACAAATGATTACTTATGGTTGATGTAATTTGTCCTACCAGGTCGCTCAAGGTTCAGTAAGAAATTAAACATCAAGCAAAAGCACTTGCAACAGCTAAGTGAAGCAAAACAGCTAAATGATAGCTCATGGGGAATAGTGCTTGGGTCATGCTCTCACCACCTCTGCAGGGTCTATCTGCTGGCCACTGCCCCCTCTGCCCTCTGGTTACCCTGAATCACACACAAGCCGGGAGAAGAGTCAGCTTTTGTGACTACAGATTCCATGAAATTCTTGCATGAGTGGGGTCAAAACCTTGCTGCTCCTGAAGGGCACAAACATCACTGAACCTTTGCAGTACCAAGATGGTTCAAGAACTTATGAACTGGAGAGGGGAAAAAAGCAAGGTCAGTAATTTTAGACTGCTTGTTTCAGGTGTTACTAGCTGTCTAAGAAGTGCTCCAAAAAACCTGATTACTGCACAATTTTGGGGAATACAAACAATGTGTAGGGTTTCTTGCAAGTAATTTTATGTTTGTTTTCCCTGTGCCTGGGGGCTTTGCAGTATGAAAACAGAAATCACATACCCAGAGCTTAGGTGATATCCTCCCTGTGTTCCAGTCCAACATTGTTCCTGTCACACAATCAGAGCACAGTCACTAATTCTGTAAGCCTGCAAGGATGTTATATCACCTCCTGTGAAAGCTTGTGGTGAAGGTGACTCAACCCACACAGTAAGCAGGTTATCCTGTTGCATAATTTGCTTTATAGTAAAATTAGACATGGTCTCAACCAACAAAGTTTCTTTGAGATCCACATTTTCCTGAGACTCAGGTTCACTTAAGTAATTTTAAAAAAAACAGGTGTTTCTGTACTAACTCGTAAATTTCCATGTAAAGTTAGATCAACAATTGCAGAGGGACTTAAGGCTTATATTTTCAATCTTAAAAGCAGCAGAAATAAGAATAGTAAAAGATGTAAGGGTGCAAATGATCTTGTAGTTTTGTACTAAAATATAAAAAGTCCTAATCATGGTTTACCTGCTCCTGTGACCCAGAATGGCTCACATCAATGTTAGCCTCCAAGAGCAGGATGAGTGCATCCAATCTGTCACTTGGGAAGGGTCTGCTTGCACCAACTCCCTAATTTTATCCAGGAAGGTTTGGAAAAAAGCTGTGGGCCATCATCATGTGTGCAACTCACCATGAGAACTTAATAGGACAGACAGCTGAGTTGTTTTATCCAGAAATGTTTGCAGGCACTGCTAACAATAGACAGAGGCAAAAGTTATCTGGCCTTTATTTCCAGCTGAAAAGAACCGGGTTGTTCCTGCACTGCTGATAGTCAATGTGATTGTTCACATTGAAGAAGTTTCTTCTTCTTACCAGCCTAACCAAAACAGAAACAACCTTCCAGGAGGGAACTCAGGGTACACCAGAGCAAAGAGTAGAAGCTCCTAAAACAATATCCTGGGGCCATGATGGGGAAGAATCTGTGCCCTGGCCACCTCCAGGCCTGGTGGCCCTGTGGCTGCCTGCAAGGCAGTGGTGTTTTGGAGGGAGCAGTTGCTTCAGTGAAACAATGTCTGCTTTTTGTAGAGCAGAACCAGTTGTGTTTTTCCAGGTAGCCCCTATCATCCTGACAGTTTCTCCGGCCTGAGGGCTCCATAGGCACTCAGGAGTTTCTCCTGGTGGCTCTTTGGTTTCTTTGGGCGTGACTGTGAAGAGCTTTCAGCACTGAGCAGATAGGAATTTGCCTGACAAACCACGTGCTCCAGAGCACACCAGGCATTGTGATGTTTGTCAGAGGGCTGATACAAGGAGGGCTGGGTGCCTGCGGGGGCAGAGAAATATTTGATCCCGTTGAACAGCGCTGGGAGGGAGTAATGTCATGGAGTGCAGCAGACACCTAACTCTACAGCAGATTCTGTGTGGGCTTGACAAGGGGTGTGGGGGATTTAGGAAGTGAGGCTTAGCCTAATGCTATGGCTCTCAAGGGTGTTTTTTTGCTTTCCAAGTTGATCACAGGTATGTGGAATAGCAGTTCTAAGTTTAACAGATGAAGTAATGCACATTGGAGAAGTTCTTTACCCAGATTTTAAAATTTACAGGTTTAGATGTGTTCTTTAAAAGTGTGTTTCACCAGAAAGTGTTGCTTTGATCATGTCTGTGGCACTAGATAATTTTTTCTGACAAAAGGTTTCTGAAGTGGCTTCACATAAAGCTTTTGAACACACCCGGAAAGTAAATGACAAATAAATATTCTAATACATTGCAAATTTTTTTTTGAGAATATGGTGATTATTATTGGAGATCTCAACTCATAATTTTTGGTAATTTGTGTCTAGCAAAGAATGAATCAAGTAGATTTTACAGAATAGTAGAGGTTGTTCTCTTGTATTACATTGACAGTGAGAAAACCAGAGGGAAAAAAATGAATTCTTTAAAGGTTTTGACCACCAAAAGAAAATTATTGCTAGGAACAAGGTAGATTCAGCATGGTGCTTGTTTGCAAGCCAAACTGATAACTCTTTCAACCATTTTTTAAAATTGTGTTGATACTTCATTTTTATGTTAGATTAGTGCAAGCTAGCATAACCTGAGAGCATGTGAGCTGCTGCAAACAGATGGACTGTGGGTTTGTACTTCAGGCTATCTGTGTACTTTGGGTGCAAAACACTACGTGTTTCATGCAGTTGTTTGAATGCATGGGACAGGGGATGAAGGACTGTGAATGAAGATACTGATCCAAGGCTGCTGTGACTTGCAGGACTTCACTGAGGCCAGAAATGCCACAGTAATTTATACCATCTGGGAATATGATACATCCTAACAAATTTAAGACTTGCTCAACAGAGCGGATGAGCAAGCAGAAGCTTGATACATCCTTTCATGTGGAAAGCTCAGTGTGGTTTAAATATTTACATGCATTTTTCAGGATGGACATGCACACTCTTCTCTCTGTCTCTCTTACTCTGTGAGGTTGCTCCAGACCTTTGAAATGCTCAGATTCCTGAGGAAAAGTGCTTCCCAGCATCTTAAAAAATGAGCAGTCCACGGAGGCAAGGAATTAATGCAGGACAGGTATCACGACATTTCTCTGCAGAAGTCATAAGCAATGTAGATAATCTCTCATAATCTGAAACATCTCATTTCTTTTAGATTTATCCTACTATGTATTGCAAATTAGTGAATATTACAAATTAGTGAAACACCAGTGAAGACCTCCTGCTGTAATTCCATGTCCCTGAGTTCAGTCTGTATCATGCTCTGGCTGGATATTTTTGGTGTGAAATACAGGATAGCACAGGTTATTTGAAATTTCTTACAGTGGCTCCCTACCCAAGCCATGCAGGGTTTCAAGTGCTAACATACCTAGGTAAGTAATATAACTGTTGTCACACACTGAGATTTTATGTGTCTTAAAATGCACTGTTTGCTGCTGGCCATTTTACATCCAGTACTGCTGCTGAAGTGTAGAGACACTTCCAGAGATGCTATATCCCTTCTTTTTCTCATTTTATTGTCTCACACTGAAAATCATCATCCTTGGCATGTTCAAAGCAGTGAACATGCTTTGGGTATCATCTGCAGCAGCATTCGTCATCAGCACAATCTGAGGATCACCTGTGTCCTGGTGTGGTGATTTATACTTGCAGTTTTCCAGAGTACTGGATGCCTTTTGGGCATCTGTGTCAGACTGGTATCTAACTTCTGGCCTCAGGGGACATCATCCAGGACCAGATACTGGCTCTGTTCACTTCTGAAGCATTCTGGAGCCATGATTCCACAGAGATGAGATGAATACACTTGATGACTGAATTTCTGTCAAATTCACCAAAGCACATCACATAGA
The DNA here is from genome assembly GCA_013399945.1 of Ploceus nigricollis. Taxonomy (NCBI): domain Eukaryota; kingdom Metazoa; phylum Chordata; class Aves; order Passeriformes; family Ploceidae; genus Ploceus; species Ploceus nigricollis. Next base: position 1,071,045 of record VXBC01005000.1, on the reverse strand, counting down.
GTTTATAGACTCTATGCTATCTGCACCAGCACAGTATAAACCGCACCCAGCATAATATTTTTCAGAACATCCACTCTCTCTGTCCCCAAAATTTAACAAGCTGTTTATGTACTGAATCAGCTCAGGGTGGCTTGTGGCCACATTGGTTTTGATCTGGTAACAGCCAGACTAAAATTGTCACACCAAATCCTCACCCCAGGTGTATGCTTTGTGATCAAGAGCACAGTACTGAAAAATGGGCTTCCTGCCTGGCTAATCCAGGGCTAGGATACAATTACCCATTTTGTTCAGAGCACCAGCTTTTAGGACTGTCAGAACGAGAGCCAAGGAAAAGAAATACAGGCTGCCTTGAATGATTTGAAGTCATCTATTGACACTACTTTGAATTTTTATTGTGTTTCCTTTTTATATATATTTTTTGTTCAAACATTCCCAATAGAAAGAGTGGCTGCATACACAGAGGAATATTTCCTTTTTAACTTTATGAACCCCATTGGAGGAGGTTGACCATCCCATTCTATGAGAGTTAAAAGTTATTGTGTAAGCAGTTCTGGCCTGCTAGATGGTGCTGGAAATGAGCTGATTTCTAATCTCTCTTGCAGGCAAAAAGAGTAAAACACTGTCTAAAGAGCCACTGATTCTGATTCCCAGTGTCATCATTGCTGTGTTCAGAGTCTCTAGAAGACTATGGCCACCAAAATTTTGAGCAAAACTATGGATGTCTCTAAAAATAATGTTATTGGATGTCGTGGTCATTCATTGTGCAGCTGTAGTGTACAAGCTGGTCCTCTCCCTACTCCTTTCAGAGTTACTGAGACAGAGTCTGCTATGCAAAACGCAAAAGGGTCTTGGGTACTGTGGTCCTGAAGTTCTGAGCCTAAAGGTACAGATACCCTAAGAACATTAGTTACAATATCTGCTGTAGAATTCAAGGATGTCAGCAGGAATTAATCAATAAGATGTTCTCCAGAAGAACTCCCTTCTCTTTTATTATTCCCTTTATTCTCACTGCAGAGGTAAATTAAATGTATACCAAAGAGTCTACTGGAAAAGAAAGAACAGTGAGAGAAAATATCAAGCTCAAGTACATCTGAAAAAAGAGATCTCAATTCTGATATGTGTCAGATCCCAAATTCTTCCTTTCAGAGTGAGTGAATTAATCTAAAATGGAATGAGGCAGACTGATTCCAGAACAGGTTTTCACACATGAGTTATTCTGCAACTGTTATTGCAATGTACATTTACTCTGTCCTGGTCAGAATTAACTTACAAGTACAGACAAGTCATTCCATTAGACTTGAGCAAATTGCAAAAACATTTAATAAAGATAATTAGTTATAAAATTTGCAGTGGCATTTGCAGTTCATTTTGGTTTTGCTTTTCACAACATTTTGTGAGCTGGCACTAACCCCCCCATATTTTTTAAATAATAGAGAACCTTGTAAATTCTTCTGTGAGAGTGTATGCCCAAGTATTTATAACAGAACTTTTGATCTGAAAATTGTTAATGAATCAGCAGCTCAGGGACCATTTGAAACTTAAATAATGAAATCTCTGTTAACAACACTCATAGCATTGCAGGTGTAAATTATTCCAGAACAGCGTAGTGGATCACATGAATGTTTACATTTTTCATAAAGGGAACACAAAGAGAACTGTCAAAGGCAAGAACTTATGCATCCCCTTTTGCCCAACCCGTGGCCATCACCACCTTCATTACCACATATTTGTCCTTCAGTGTACACTAGCACTGATCTCTAAAGCAACAGGAGAATGATGTTCTTGGAGCATTTTGTGTCAAGTTTCAAATCAATGTTGACTTTGTCGCTGACATTTCAATGGCAAGCACACCTCCCTATTCAAAGGATGAATTTTGGCCCTGTCTACTTGAGTTAATCCTTTTGAAAGTGCTTCAACATCAACGGTAGTATTTGGCTCTGCATGCATGATTTCTGGGCAACTACTCAAAACTTACTAAGCAATAATCTTTTTGTTTAATCATTCACTGCAAACATGTTACATAAAATGGTCTGATAACAGAGTCACGAGACTATTTTTTCCACTGCTATTATACAAATTATGAGATTTAAAATTTTTTGAAAGACAGGCAGAGCAAAATTAAATTTCCTGCTGCTGTGAGAAACAAGAATTTTTTTCAGACTGATGGAATTAGGTCTCGCTAAATAACTAGTGCACCTCTTCCCATGGACTACTGGTCATCTTTTGGAAAACTCAGGTGCTGAAGGGTTGCTGGATGCTTTTTGTTCAGTAGCAGTAGGGGTGAGGCAGACACAATGCACCTTTAGGAGCTGCACAGGCTTTTATGGAGGCAACACTTGTGTACTATCAAAAAACTTAAACCACTTCAAGAAAGCCATCCTTGAATCCTCACTGGGAGAGATTCTTGGGTGTGAGATGAGGCAATGCTGCTGCTCTAAGGCCCTCAGCAAGTCCCTACTAGGAGCTGCATTGTGTCAATCTCCACATAGACATTTGCATGGCATGGAAATACACTGGCACCACTACATGCTCCACTGGCTGGCAGAGATTTCTCCCATCTGTCCTTCTGTTGTGCACTTAGAAGGTGCTTAAAGTCGTATGACTCTTCTGCTTCCTTGTTGTTATTTCTTGTTCGCCTCTTGCTTAAGACAACCCGCTCCCCATGGGCTGGAATGTGTCACCAATTTATCCCCATGTGATCTGCTCTTCGTGCCTGTGGTTCAGCTGCCACGAACCCTCTCCCTTGAGCAGCCTGCTGCAAGTCATGGTCAGCCAAAACGAGCTAAAAGCCATGTTTGCTCTGCAAGGAGATGTTGCAAATGAAGTACTATTCGTGCAGACAAGGCAAAAACACAGTGGTGGAAAATGCAGGTGTGAGTGACAAATGTTATTGCAGAAGTGAACACTGTATTTGGGCAAGCCTTGGACTTGTTTATTGTGCAAGTATAAAGCAGTTAATTGAATAGAAACCAGTCCGGAAAAACAGGAAAGAAAGAACAGACTGTCTTAAGGTAATTCACCATTCAGCAAGCACGGGGGATTGTTGCTGGACATGCCAAAGCTGCCATCTTTGACTTTCAGCTCCCTAGCAATTGGCCTAGAAGCCTGCCTTGAAACAAGGCAGGAGGGAGGGCAGTCTATGAATGGCCTTAGAGAAGGGAGATGAGGAAAGTTAGCTGTGCTTGTTTCTTTCCAGGCACATTTTCTGGGAGGTGGTGGGAGAGTGAGAGGAAAAGCAAGCAGGAAGATGATTTTCCTCTAGGCAATTTTGAAGATCCTAGGTCCTCTGCTAAATATTCCTGTAGGTGCTGTAGTTTTACATGTTGAGAAATAATTTTGTTTTCAAAGAGCTAAATAAGCCATGTGGAGCACTGGTCTCAGGCACTTGAGCAGCACTCTGCAGCCTGTAGCGTCACTGCAGGTGCAGACAGCCCCACACTCGCCCCCAGAGCAGAACCACTCTGGCTTAGGAAAGCTCAGGACCATGAAGTCTGATACCTAAGGCACCGTGTTGCCAGTTTTAGCAGGGAAGATAAACTCTGCCACAAGAACTGCAGGTAAGGTTGCAAAGTGGTTGTAGCTTCCAGCAATTTTCCTGTGTGAAGAAGCCTTGCTATTTTTGTTTACAAGCACTCTCCATGCATTTAATGTTTCAAGGATCTCTTATGCACTTTTTGGCTGTAAGGTTTTCCACAAAAACCCATTTCTGACAGTATTAAACCTATAGGTAAACCAGGTTAATCCATATAACATGTTTTGATGTAAAAATTTCTCAGTTTGAAGAATAGCATGCCATCAAGACCTGGGCTCTTAAGTGAGGGCTTCATTGTTGTTAATGTAGTGTAATTTGTCAACATCACTTTTAAGTCTCTGTTTTTCAGGATTTGTACTTAGATGGTATTTCCTTCTTTTCCAGCACTGGTCTACAGATATCTTACTGTCTTTTCATTTTCTTTGCTGTCTGTGGAAACAACTTTTCCCATGACAGCAGTATGATGAAATATTCTTAAAGGGTTCACCTGCTAGTATTAGCCTCTGAAGCCCCCCTCCTTACATAAAATTAATTGTTTTAATCTCAAAAATATGTCCAGTGTAGGTTCTCTCTGTTTCACATTACATTTATTGTGTATAAAGAAGTTGCCTGACAGATAAATTGCTTTGGAACTCATCTGTATACATGTTTCTGTATGCTTTTGTGCATATATGTATATATATACAAAAACCTACTCATAGATGCATAACGTACATGCACACATATTATTTCCAGAAGAAATGCTAGTGTAAACAGCTGCTATTTGTTCTTCTAGACTGTTCTTCTGGAATGTAAAATGACAAGTTTATACAGAAGGCAGTATTGTTAGTAGCCGGAAAATTTTTGAGAGACAAGGAGGAAGATGTTTGGCATCATGATGCTGGAAGCAAAATAAAGTGAGGAAAAAATATACCTGGGGATGGGTAACAGCAGCAAGAACCTGAAGGTTTATGTTGCTTTGACTGTACAATGGGAGGAGGGAATGTTTCCAATATGAAGTGCTCTCTTAGCATGCTTTCCAGTGTGTCCCATCCCCCTGCTCTCAAATCCAAATTGGGAAAAGATTTACTGTGTAGGATTGGTGTAATAAAAAGAGAAGAGGATTCTCATTGGGATGAAGCAAATAAGAAAATAGGCATGAAGAAAAAGTCTTCTGAATTTTATATGAAGACGTGCATTTCTGGGCAAATAGTTTCCTACAGTGCTTGCAGGTAACTCTCCAACCTCTTCCATTAATTAGGAAGTAGTTTAAGGCACTTTAGACAAAAGAATGTAGATGTAGTCCTTACCTCTAAGTATTTGTTATATTTATACATCAATGTCAGAAAAAAACTTTCTTAGATCAAATCTAGGTTATATTTGAAGTAATTTCACTGGCATTTGGACAAAAAACCAGTGTCCTCATTTAACTGTGAGTTAAGAAAGCAGCATTAAATGCTGTGATTATTTTTGCATAGAGGCATAATTTGGAAGGGAATCTGGTCCTGTCTCAGAGATTTGTAGGTCTCACCAGCACTCAAATTCTGTTCTTCAAAGGTAAATGTGCTAAATATAGCCTGTCCTTATAGCCTTGTTTATTTATGATTTATAAGCTCAGTATCTTGCCTAATGGAGAATAGAAGAAAGCTAACTTAATTAAGAGCTGGTTATAAGCACTGTGAACAGAAACCTTTGTTCTCAAGAGCCAGCCACTGGAGCGTGTTAGCAGCACATTTTCCAGATGAACTACTTTCATGCCTTATTTTGTGACTAGAATGAAGAAACTAAGCAATGGGTACCAAAAGCCTTCTATTTGTTTCAAGTGTCTTTTGGCAATTGAAAATATATTTACAGACCTTTAAGCTTCCTGGGAGATGCTAGCCAGACTGCTTGTGTCATGGTTCTGCGGTTGTGTCTTTTCATTTCTTCCTGATATTTCACATAACCAGTCTCTGAATATGTCCTGCCCATCATAGGGGGACATATTCCTTACTTGCCTGACAAAACCACAGGCAAGCAAGGAATAAAATGAGATAACGCCAAATAAGTAAATTGAGCTAACTATACTTTGGGTCTTGCAGTCCTGTATCATCAGTATTGTTCCTGATAAGGTGATTAACCTTTACAAACCATAATAAAGGTTATTACAGGTGCTTTCACATATGGAAGTAAATAGAGACATAAAGATGTTAGGTTGCTATATGAACCATGTAATGGATCAATAGTAGGCTGAAGCCAGGAATCCTTTCCATGTTTTCATGTGACCCCAGCACTTTCTGCCTTGTCGATTACTAAAGACTTTTAGCAATCTTCAGTGCTGTGCCAAAACACATTTTTTCATGTTCTTCCCCTTCCCCTTCCTTTAATTTAGTTTTTAATTCCATATTGTTGTAAATGTATGTCATTGTGATATTGGAGCAGTGTTTACCTAAGACACATGAATGGCTTTGAGCAGAGGTGGAGAGGCTGAAGACTGTTTTGCTTACTGCACATTGGTCTTGAGCTGCAAAGCTCAGTGAGGGCTTTAAACTTTGGTGCTTTGTACCTTGGGTATTCATTTGGGCCTAAATGTTTTTCCTTTTGAAATATTGGCATGGAGAGCCCTCTTCTGCAGAGCTGTCTCTCCTGGACTTTGTCAGATACCCCTGGAAGCTGAAGCCTATGGAGACAACACAACAGAGTCCAGGCATACGAGTCAGTGGGAAATGCAAAGGTATACCTTGCTTTTTCTGATTCAGCTTTTCTGCTGAACCACAGGCACCAACAAAATCAAATGTTCCAGGTAGGAAAATACAAATGTGTGCGGATAGCAGAGATAGGGAAATCCTGTCACAGTCATTTGGCCTTGTGTTCCCTTGCATAATCCTTCTGGCAGAGCTTGGCTGGAAGCAGCACAGGCCAGGTCCAGGTTGAAAAGAGACACTACTAGAACACCTGCTCAAGTCATCACTGAGAAACCTGGAAAATTAAACTAACATTTCTACTGCTATGAGCTAATTTGCCTGCTTGCAAGTATAAGTCACCCGGTTTTTTCAAAGTTATTTTATTAAATGGAGACAAAGCCCATAGTGGCAGGTCAAAGATACAGGTACAACAGGCTTCAACGTGTACACCCAGTACATAACTGTGCATCCCAGTGCCTTATTTGGTCTTCTCTAATATATATTAGAGAAGATTAGATTAGATTAGATAAGAATTACCAATTTCCTCTTCTTTGACACATTCTGGTTTTTTCAGCTCTCAGCTTAGAGTAGCTGCAGCACTGGGGGCTTACTCTCTAAGAAATACCTGTACAAATTCATTTTGCAACAGCATCCACTTAGTTATATTTTTATGATGGGTGTTTATGACTTTTTTTATGTGTGATTTTTTGCATGTTGATGCTGAAATTGTTGCCCCAGTTAGACATTTAACTCAAACTTTACCATCTTAAAAATGAGTTTTTGTCTCTGTTTTACTCTTTTTTTTTAACAAAAATGCCTTGTGCTTTGCAATGACACATGTAAAATAAGTTTTTCAGGCTTGTCCCTTGGTCCCCTTCATTCACCTCCCTTATTTTATGAGCTATAATCAGAACTTGCTGCTTCTGGTTATGTGTGGGGGGATTTTCTGGACTTTGCTGTGTTCGGGCTGTCTGTTAATTCCCAGCCACCAAGCTTAACATTTGTGAAGATTATAAATGTATTATCTGAGAAGAAGCTGTTGTATGTCTAAAAACCATTAATTTAAAAAGCAACAGACAAAATATAATACCCCTGCATAATTCTTCTATTCAGTGCAGTCCCATTGCGATGTTTTACAGAGGTAAGGCTGAGGCTTTTCTCCCCACATGACAACATGTGGCATCATACCCTGTTTCCCTGGCAGTGATGCAGTGTCGTGCTGACATGGCAACTTTGGATGCTGATTCTTCTCTCCAGAGCAGTGCTGTCTAAGGCACAGCTTCCTGACTCCACAGAGTCTCAGTCCTGCTTTCTTTTATGCAGCAGAACTGGCAGTGGACTCCGACTCTCAGTGTCACATTTTCATCGATATTTGCAGCAAGCACTGTCCCTCCTTGTTCCCTTGTTCTAACTGGTCTGTTTGTTGAAACATATAAATGTGCAATATAATGTGATAAAAAAGTGGCAAACTATGAGAATTCAATAAAATTATATTGATTGGGATTCCAGTAGGATGATGAACTAGCACAAAGATACATGTAACTAACTCCAGTATATTGTCCACTTGGGATGGATTCCTGCCTTTCCCTCACTCCACTGTCTCTTACTCCTGCACAAGCCTGTTCCTTAGCCTTCCAGAAAACTTGGGGGGAAAAGGTGTGGTCTTATATTTATTCTGCAAGGTTAGTGAGTGGAACTGGCTTATGGAGTTGTCTGATGATTGGAAGGGCTAGGGTGGAGGTTGAAACACATGGCTAAAACCAGGACTTGCACAGCCAGGACAGGAGAGGTAGAAAGACAATAAAGGGAGACGGAATTGGAAAGGGGAAGAAAACCTTTGCCCGTTTAGTGGAGGGAATATATTTGATTAGTTCACCTGACTGGAACTGTGGTCCCTGTGTTTAACCTTAATTATTTCTGCTTCCACTCTCTCATGCTTTAGTCAGGCTCTTCTAATGATAAAGCCTTCACAGTAGGGAATGTGCATAATCGTGCAGGTGGACTCTGAGATACCGTGGGAACACTGATGCAGTAAGTCTAGTAGGTCCAGCTCAAATCTTGGTAGCTGTTGGATTGTTTCCTCCATTTAAATGATTGTGGCTCTTTTTAGTGTGCATCATAGGAGTGATATCCTCTCTTGCTTAAAGAAAATAAACACTTAGTTTTCCTAGGTAACCTGCACTTTGCGAAACGAGCAGAACCAACAGGTAGAGAGCTTCCTGACTTGTGAAGCAGCAGCTGGGTGAAAAACACAAGTGGATTGGAGCAATGGTTGTTGCAAATACTTTGAGCATGTGCAGAACCAAGGCACAGGTACAGAGAGTCACAGGCCTCTTGTGTTTATGAGGTTGCAATCTTCAAACCACCCCACATTAGATTTAGGCTAATCAGAATTTTTAAGTCTAGTTCTTTGACATACTTTTGAAAATTAAATATTAATGACCTGCCACAACAGCTGGTGTCGTAGTACAGACTGGTACTGGGCTCTGTGCCTTTGGGCTTAAGCCTTCTAATAAATCACACAAGTATTTGCTTGCTTGCTGCTGCACACAGTGGATGAGGTGAAATATAAGTAGTGGCACTCCATACAGGGAGTGACTTAAACTGTGCCTTTAGACATACCAAATTAAGTTCACTTAGTTCTTTGTGTAGTTTCATTTTGGAAAAGACCTGTCCTTCCTGGTGCAGAGTTAGCAGGGAATGAACTGTGGCAGCTGAGGCAACATTTGGCTTGAAGGGTAATAGTTGCCAACAGCTGAGTGCCTTGGGCAAATACAGCCTGGTCAATTCTGCCTTGGCATGGGGACAACTTCCAACTAAAACTGAAGTTACTTCCCTCAGCAAATAGGTGTTATTGCAGAATAAAATTAAAACAAATAAATACAAAAACAAATAAATAAACAAAAACCCCTCTTTGTGTAGGACATCATAATTACAAACAAGAGATTTATTTTTATGGAAGAATTATTCAAGGATCATGAAACAGAAAATAAGACAGCTTGAGAATGTTGGAAAGCATTACACCAGAAACATCAACATAAATGTAGCAAATTGTGGAAAACATGAAATTAGATAAAGTGCTCAATATTCAGTCATATCAGTAGGATAATTAGCAGCAATTAGGAAACAGCAGAATTTAGGGTATTAAAATTGAAGAGGAAATAAATACACTTTGTATTTTTTTTCTGAAGTACAAACTATTTGGAAAGTCCTCAGTGTCCTCCATAGCATGGAGTTGTGCATGTATTAAGAAAGAGAGGCAGGGCTTGTGTGCTGTCATTTGAAATTTAACACTGACAGTGAGGAAAGTCAGCCTGAAGTATCTGCAGCACAGATAGGCACTGGCTGCATGCATGGTTTATGCAGTGGTCCTCTCCTTTTAGTAACCTCTCCGTGTCACCATTTATGTGTCAGGATCCCATGGAAGTGGTGCTGCAGTTCCATGCAACTCTTCATCACCACTGACAAAAAGTACCAGCACTACTTTGACAGGATCAGGCAGTAATTCCCATGACTCTCAAAACAACTCAAATCCATAGGAATGCAAGCTGGGCTGGCCCTGGGAACCTCATTTTTAGACACCTTCAGGTTAAAGTCAATCAATCAGTGTGTCTGAAATGATATATACTTTACTTGCATATTTTATAGACTGACAGGATTCAATCTATAAACTTTAGGGGAAAAAATTTAAATCTTACTCTATATAAATATTTATAAAAGTTGCTTTATTCATAGAAAATTAGACTCTGTATTTTCCTTGAATTTATAGTGAGAGTGCCCTGCACAGACATTTTGTCTCTACACATAGAGTTGTAGACACTTAGTAGAGCATTGTTGACATTAGCAAAGCTACTCCAACTTACATCAGCTGGGAATATGGTCCATAGGACCTAAGTTACACTAGAAGATAATAATGATTTCTTTCTCAAGCATTGTTTAGTGAATTCAGCCATTAAAACATGGGAAGTAATTAACATCTCAATATTACATATTGAAATTTAAAATATTGTAAAAATAGCATGTTAAGCATATATTTTAAAACTTAATAGGATTGGCATTTGTTTTATGGCAGTTAAGCAAATCAGATTCTGCATAATATGGCTAAATCTGCAGTTTTCACCAAGTTTGTGTACCTATGTCACACCTGCCATCAGCACCAAGGTATTTTTGTATCACTTGTCCATTCTGTCACATCTAGATTTCAAGCCACACGGCACAGTTCTCATATATCTGAAAAGGTATTTTAAAGCTACTGAAGCTAATAGGAATTCAGCCAATTTATGAAAGGCATGACTAGGCTTCAAACAGATCCTAGGACTCAGACTATTGCACTCTTCATCTCAAAAGCAAGATGGACACAAATTCAAATTGAATGAAGAAACTGTCCCTCTTCATGTTCTTATTCTTTTACTTGGCGCTGAGCGTTTTTTCGAATAAATCCCGTTTTCTTGTCGGCAGGCAGCTCCATTCATGTGGCCAATGCTTTCACTTGCACCTTCTGGTTGAGAACCCTCTTCAGTTGTCTGAAAGAGAAAGGAGCTGTCAGTGGAGGCACGTGTGTATCTTCCACCAGGCAGCCACTGGACCTGGTTCCCGTTAGGTAGCTCTGCCTGACTCTCTATTATTGCCACAACGTCTTAGTTCTGAAAGAAACTGAACTGATTGTGTACAAATGTCTGTAAGAGTAGGCTTGCACTCCAAACCCAGTAAAATCTAGATATATAGCAAATAACTCATCAGGTTAATTTTTACACCCCATGGCAGCTGAGCTATTGTGTTCCCACCCCCACAAGTGGAAACCCCACCAAGGGACAGTTCGGCAAGCTTTCCTGCAGAGAGGGTGACATGTTTTTAAGGGTGTGAGAAATCATATGTGATTTACCCAGAGCTGGGGCTGCAACCTAAGAAGTCCTAATTTGGATGTGTGTCAGCCATTCATACTGAAAGAGCTATGGTGGAAACAAAATCCTCGGAACTCTCTGAAAACCTGGACACCTTCCAGGCTGCAGGGCTGCTTGGAAAGCCAAATATCTTTCAGTGGCATGTAATACCAAGAACCAATAGTTGCTGACTGCTGTGCTCATGACTTTGTGTAGCCCAAAGTCTGGTTGGTCTTGTTTGCACACAAGCAGATAAGGCGGGCACCTTGTCTATAACATGTTGTTGGTCTGGATTACTCAGCTCCTGTTAGATTTACCCCAGTGAGACAGGGTAAATCCTCTCAGGTTTCTAGTAGCGAGTTACTCTCTGAGCTCAGTTTCAGAGCCACTCATGCTACCAAAAATGAAGGCATGCTCTGCCAAAGTAATTTATACTTGCTTTGCCAAACACCTATCTGAAAAAAAGAATTTAAAAAATTAAAACATACTTTTCTTTTACACTGCACATTTGTAGATGCATTATTTTCTGTCTTCATTCCAGTGGCCTCTTCCAGTTCTGAAAAAAAAAAGTAATAAAATTAAAAAGAAGCAGGGGGGAAGTAAGGATACTGTCAATTTAGTAGATGCCTGAAGTAAAAAAAATCAGCTATTCCTCTGGGCATTTATCACACAGAAGAATAACTGAAGAAAGATGAATACTTCCTAAAACACTTTTTGAGGCAATGTGATTAATCTGTTAGGACTGTCTAGCTTGGGGGTATTTAGAGAAAATAATAAAATTAGCAACTTGACTGTAGCATGGGGTATCAGAGAAACCTTTTGGAGTGGAATTCTGCCTTTGTCCAGCAGGTTAATGGAAGTCTGACTTTGGTTGTTATATTCTCAGAAGATGGGAGCATTTAATGTGTAACAGGCTCCAAAAGCCTTTATGCTAACAGTATAAGTGATGTTATTTTCCCCTGGGGTGGTCCTCAGGTAAAAAAAATAGAGCCTGAAACCTTCAGGCTAAATTTGAGTGAGACAATCACATTCCAGTACTCTAGTTGAAAAATAAACAAAAAGAAAAAAAGAAAAGACAGAGCACATTATGGAAAATTACACCAGTGTATCTGCAGTGTTTTTCAGGCCTGTGCTGAATTAATATATTCACTCCTTAACAAACAGCACATGTGACCAGAAATGAGTAATAACATTGAGTCTGTAAGAGAATGGCTCAAGAGCAGGATTTTGTCTAAAAGTTTGGATGAAGTACATATGGGGCTTTGTATTTATTTAAAATGATTGGCATTAAGAACATCAGCTTGATGAATGGTAAGAAATGCAGTTGATTACTTTCCCTTGCATCTAATGGCCTAGGCTATGATGGTGTTTCACTGGGAAATGAACAAAGAGCATTCCTTCGAGCCCTAAAGCACACATACCTGTAAGAAGTGCATCAAGTGTCTCCACTGTGTGTTTTGCATCTTCCATTGTGAAACACATTGGTGGTTTAAATTTTAAAATATTTCTGTAGGGTCCATCTGCACTAAGAAGGATTTGATGCTCTTTGAGTCTGTGAAAAGAGGAAACATCTGTGTTAGACACAGGTACAAAACTATGTTGTGTCCTGTCACTTCCTTCAAGCTGAGACAGATTTTGAAAGTTTTCTTTTTTTAGTACTATATCACCAAAAACTACACAAACTGAAAACAAAACTAATGACTAACTGCTGGAAAATATCAGGAGGGTTTGATCACTGCACACAGTCTTTAAGAACTACTTACTTGTAAATAAGATGAAGGGCTTCAGCCGTGGCTGGTGTTCGCTTCTGCTTATCTTTCACCAGATCCACTCCAACAAACAATCCAACACCCCTGGAGTAGAAAAGAAAAGTACAGACAAGTGAAATCCAAACCTTCTGCTGCAAATGCAATACCTGTTTCTAACAACTGTAATTCTCTTCCCTGGGGCGCAAATGGGGGAAGGAGAATGAGAGAGGAGACTTTGTCTTTGGCCGCCTTTTGGCAACTTCACACAGTCAAATGGGATAAGAGGTATTTCTGGATAAATAAATTTACCTGGCTCATTAAAGCTACCTGGTCAGATAAGAATGACAGAATAATTTCTTTCATGCTTATCCTGAAAATCACAAGCCAGGGAGACAAATAATGAAAAAGAAGTACAAAAACCCTGTGACCCAACACCTTCCCCCAAAAAAACCTGAAGGCAATTATCAACGGTAGTAACATGAGATGAGGAAAATCCATAGTAACATCTCCAAAGGAAATCCCAGAGATTTTAACAAGGTCTGCATGATTACAACATGTGTGCTGACATCTTGGTTATTGCATGTGCATGGCTCTTTCTCCTACTCTCCCAGAACTTTTTAGTGGCTATGCTTGTAAGCAATTAAGCAGACAGATGGACAACTTTAAAAAAAATATATTGCCTTACAATACCGGTTTTGGGCAGTCCATTTTAAAAGAGAAGTGTAGCAAGATCGTGGCATGTTTCTGTGTTCCACTCACACCAAGTTTGTCACTTTTTCTAGCACAGTTACTTCCTTCTCTGACATTGCTGTGATGCACCCACCTGATATCTCCCACCAAGGGATGTTTCTCCTTTTGCTCAGCCAGCAACTCCAGGAGATAATTTCCTACACGTGTGGCATTCCCTTGGAGATCTTCTTTCTCTATTACATCCAGCACAGCCAAGCCAATGGCACAAGACACTGGATTGCCTCCAAACTGATAGCAAAGGCAAAACAAAACATGTCACCAAAATCAAAACCTATCAAAACAAAACATTCATCTGTGGCTATCCATGTTGTTTTCACCTGCCCTCTCCTGCTTGGCATGTCATGAGGAAAGTTTGAAAAGGTGGGGATTTTGTGCCATTTAGGCTGTGGAACACCATCCCCTACATTTGGGCAAGGGAAGGGTTCCCTCTTCCTCTGCTCCAGGTTACAGTAATCTGAAGATCTTAGGACTGAAGAATTCAGCTGATTGCATGTGCAGGCAAAATGCTCCTGGGAAGAGCAGTGGGTGATAGATTTGATATATTTTGATCCAGAGAGTATAAACTCCATTTAAAACAGGGGAATTCATGGTAGCTGGGAAGAAGGCTGAGTCACAGGAGCAGAAAGCAGGCTCAGTAAAAGAGAAGACTGAACCTCTGTGGCATGCACACAGATTAATTATTTTCTGGTAAAGGGTCACTGTTTTGTTGGGTGCCAGTTGCAGAGCAAGGTCTGCCAGGTCATGAGCTCCACCAGCACAGAGCCTATCCTAGAAAATGGAATTTTACATAAGCAACATTTCAGAGTGGGGAGAGGGAAGGAGACATAAGGAAGAATTTATCTGTATGGATGTGGGCTGAGATGCATGACCTGCCAGAGAGCTTGTGCTGGTCTATATGATGATGTAACACTTGATACAGAGCATAATTCAAAGCCTCTCCACTTGCTTTTAGATACTGGACTGTGGTTGACTCAAGCTCTTAGTAATGTGATGCCGCGATTGCTGCAGATGTTATCTGGATCACCTGGAGAATTTCTAACTGTTAAATGCAGACCAAAAGAAAAATAAAAAAGGCAAAGCTTCACCTATGAACTTACTGTATTGAAATACTCCAGTCCAGAAGCACCAAAAGCTTCAGCAATTTCCCTTGTTGTGACCACACAAGACATAGGGTGTCCATTGCCAATGGGCTTTCCCATGGTGACAATGTCGGGCACAAAGTCTTCACCTTGCAGCTGGAATGCCCAGAAATGCTTCCCAACTCTGCCAAAGCCAACCTGGACCTCATCAGCTATGAACACTCCACCTGCTGCACGCACATACCTGAAAAGAATCACAATACCTTGAAAGTCTAGTGCTGCAGAACACGGGTAGGCAATCAAGGACAAGGCAGTCTGCATCACAGAAATTCTGCAGTGTGAGACCAAGTTAGGAAAAAAAAGAAAGAATACAATTATAGCTATTTTATAGCTATGAAATTTTTAGTACACTACATGTTAACAGAAAAAATTGATATTTTAATGTCAAATAGGAGTACTGTAATGGTACTGTAGGATTATAACTGGTTTAACTTCATCTTCCATCAAACTTATGGCTGAGGATTAAAGATAGGAAAAGAATGACAATTATCTAGCTAAAAATTAGCTGATATGACATTAAAAAAATGGAACTGAAATCATACTCTTCAATAAGCAGAAATGAACCACAGATAGCCAAGAACAGGAGAGGTTAATAGCTGAATTGATTAGGTAAGTCTATAGTGAAAAAAGCTATTTCTTTGTTTAATTTTCCCGTTACGCCCCTGTGAAGTGCTGTACGTACTCTGCCACTTTCTGGAAATAGCCCACAGGTGGAATTACTTGGCCTCCACAGCTCTGCATGGATTCAGCTATGAAGGCAGCAATCTACAAGAGACAAACTCATGTAAGAGCTGTGTTCATCTACTTGGCCTTGGCAGAGACATCTAACAGTCTAGAAATAAATGTTTAAATGTGGGCCTTAATTTAATCACGCAATGGGCTGGACAACTGAGAGCTCTTGAAAACAGCTATGGCTAAAGGATTTATTAATTTTGTAATCAGAGTGCCCAAATTTGCAGTAGCCAGGGCCACCTTTGCAGCCTGATGGGAATGCAAGAATGTCCATTAAGCCCTTGTATTGAACTGGATGACGCTTCCTGGTGTCAGTGGATGTTAGATTAGGCTCCGAGGAGCTACATAAATTTATTCAAAGATGCCAGATTACAGGAGACACACAACAGTATGTATCGTCTTCCCTAAGAGATTATGAAGCTTGCAGGTATATGTGGGTTTTTGTTTAATCCTGAACACCAGGTAGAGGTGAGTGGAAGCTGACCTGTAAGATGACCTGTGGCTAGCCTTTGGGCACCCCTGCCTAATGCATGTAACTACACAAATAACATGTCAGCACGAGGCACTTGACAAAAGAAGAGAAAAATTCTACAGATGAAATAATTCCAGTTGCTAGGAATGAAAAAGAAAGTTATTTCAAGTCAGGAAGGGTAAGAACAGCAGATCAGACACACTGGAACATCAAAATTTGTTTCTTGTCAACAGCAGAGGTCTATGCAGCAGAGATACAATATTACCCCAAGGTCTCAGCATAAGTCTGCTATTTAAGGGATTGCATCCCCACACCACTTGTGAACCCCTCCCTGAGCATCAAGAGGTCTCTGTGCTGGTGCAGTCTTCCTGGAAACAAGGCCGAGCAGTAACGTGTAAAGAACCGTACACTACATGTGAGTGTACGGCCAAAGAGTACGACGCTTCCCACAGCATGTGAGGCTTAGCCTTTAGCACAGCTTGTCCTGCCACAGGTCTATGTCACCAAAACCTAAGAAATGTGCAAAAGAAAGGAAACAAAGGAAGAAAAAACAAAACTATCGGTTAGTAGAGAATAAAAAAAAAAAGTTGATGAAGAAACTAAAAGAGGGGTGATGTAAGTCCGTCGGACTAGAAGGGAACATGTTCCAGTCTCCGCTGAAGTCTTCTGGGACTTCAGGGGGTTTTGGATCAAGCCCTACAAGTCTCAACACACTAATGCCATCATATAACACATGTTTTAGGCACACCTATTCAGAAACTGTCTGTTTTTATCAAGGTCATAGTGTGTATGAGTGAAAGCTTCACCTTTTTATATGACTTCAAAGTTATCTTAACGAAACAGGCTCAGAAATGTAGTATTGAGATTTTATCTAATAGATTTTCTCCATGTCTTGGATTTTTTTATATGTCTTTGCTAGAATTTGTGATGTAGTCAAACAGCTGACCTCAAACCTTTCCCTATGATACTAACAATCTACTGATTCAATGCATCAAATAGGAAATTTAACAGCTTTGATTGCATCTGCTTATATACAACTGTATTATTGATCCTTTCATTGATGCCTAGAAAAATCACCATAAGAGCATCAGATAGAAAAATGGCCCATTTTGAACAGAACCCATCATAGAAAAATGAAGGGAGAGGGAACCACGTGAAATTGGTAAAGAAACAAGTTCTTAGTTGCTGCTACACGCTCCCATGCCATAATAAATAGATGAAGCCTCAGCATTTCAAGAGCACAAAACACACACCTTGCGTCCATTCTTCTGTGTTTCTTCAATAATCTTTTTCACCTCTTCAGCATAAGCACTTGCTGGATCTGGGTGGTCTTCCCTGTATTTCCCTCTGTAGATATCTGGAGAAGGAGCCTGAAAAGACCAATTCATTTATTTGTTTTTATGAAGGCAATACTTCTGTGAAACTTTTACTTTCTTTTCTATTGTTCCACTTTATTGGCTTTTCCCACAAATAGGTAATAAGAGTTAGAACAGCCTGAATGTTTGCTTTGAATTGCAAAATTGCTTACTGGAGCTTAAACTCAATCTGGGCCTGTCATGCGTTCAATATTACTGAACGCAGCTGTTATAAGAGCCATCATCTACCTCATCCACCTTTCAAGACTGTCCTTCCTCTCCCTCAAGGCACAGTAATGAGGACCCATCCACCACCTTATTTCAGATTCTCACAGAAGATCTGTTTCTGTAACTGGATAGCAGGGTTTTCCAGTCTGTCACTTCCCTTCTGGCATTTTAGTCATGGTACAAATCTGTGTGACATTCAAGCCTCTACAAATGGTGTTAGGAAAGGTTCAGCAACTAAGAGAAAGGAGGTGGTACAAAAAGGTGGATACCACTTTGGCAGTGAGGTTAACGCAAGGAGGTCTAGACAGGAAAGGCCTGCTTGGTGTACATTTCTGGACTGAGAAAAACTTTTGTCTTTTTAAGATACACAAGTTTATGTGAAAAATAACACTCCCTTAGACACTCATGAGTCCTATACCCAAATCTGTATAAACTTGTGCAATCTGCCTTTCCAGTTTTTGGTGCTAGACTCAAAGTCCTGCATCTCTTTAACCAAACCAATGCGATGGATATTGGCTAATTTCATCAAACTGCGTAACTACACAATGCAGTGACTAAGAAAACCGGTAGCACAATGAAGGAAATCAGCCCCACAGCTGAACACCTTCTTAGAAATCCAAAAGCAAACAATTTTGCTGTATTTATTCCACTGAAATCAGCCAAGCATATGTACACTAGCATCAGCAAAACAGAATGAAAATATATTTACACCGGAAGTGGGTAATACAATATGCTGCATAACAGGCATAAAAATGACCAAAAAAACCCCCAAAGAACCAAAACAAAACAAAACCACAAAAAAACCCAAAACAAACCAAAAACCATACTTACCACATGCACATACTCCTTCTTGCTGTCCTTTCCCAGCTGATTGAATTTATAGGGGCTGATGTCAATCAGAGATGTAACATGGCCATGGTAAGCACTGTGTGAGTGTTAAATAGCCAAATCACTTTTCACCAAATGTACAGAAGAGCCAAATTTACAACTGTGCCTATACATAATCCAGAATAGCAACTGTATCTGCAACACAGCAGCATCGTTTGTGAAGGGATCTTGATTTAATTTTCTCAGTCTTTCCCTCAAAGACAATATGAAATTGCTGTTGACTTTAATTCACTAGCAAGACTGGAAACAGGATAAAATCAAGTGCCAACATGGGGACAGACCAAGATGATGTCTGGATTGCACTGACTTCAAGGTGCAAGACCTAGCAGCCTTACCTAGAACTGAAAGGTGGGTCCAGCTCCTCCATTTCCAACCCATCAGCCCCACTCTGGCCAGCCCAACCTTTGCAAGCTAGACCCCAATACCATTGTGAAAACTCTCAGGAGTGTGCATTGCATGGAGAAGTGGGAACCTTATGCAGCAGCAGCCCATCACTATGTGCCCTGAAGGCACTGCAGGTGAGAGGGCTTGGCAGAAGCCACTGTCAGGAAAAGGATGTTGTTCGAATATAAGTGTTTTATCCTGCAGAGTATGCTAAAGCTGGTTACTATTGCGGCCAACTGATTTAGAAATGAGGAACCAGAGCCTTTTGAGCCTAAAGCACGTAGCATCTTTATTCAGGGAATAGTAAACACTTTTGTTCAGCCATAAACTTGAAGTGAAGCAAACCTCAAACCAAACCAAAGACATGTCACGATTTCTTAGTAGAACATACGTAGGTTAGTGTGCTGCTAAGAGGGATCTGAATACAGCTGGGTCAAACAAGCTTTTTGCTGCTCAGATAGAGACATGTGCCCTTGCACTTGCTCTGGGTGGACTTTCTAATCACAACCTGAGAAGAAAATCCAGCACTACAGCAACATCACCAAACCTACATGTAGGGTAGGAAAACCCTGAAATGTGGTCGGCCACCTACCCTGTGGCTGGCAGCCCTCCCAACAACTTCTGATTTTGCAGCCCCTTGTTTTGTGTGCATACTTGTGTTCACTGAAGGAGAGCTGAGCATCATTGCAGCACTGCTGCAGAACTACAGGATCTTTCTTCTTGACCACTGAATATTTATTTGTGCAAAATGAAGCATGTCCAGCAATGCATGATGAAGAGAAACCCCTTTTTCAGAGCAGCCCAGTAGCCAGACCACTCGCTGCTTTTGAAACCAACGTTTAAGTCTCTGTCATGAACTGCTCTGGGAGTCTGTGGGAAATGCCCTCTAACAGGTGACTGACCTTCTGGGGTGACCGACAAGCTTATTTTTCAGAGCTCTTCAAAACTTGTGTTTATCCAAATGTGAAAAAGGGATTTCCTGATCTATTCTCATACAAAAGCAACAAAGCTTTTCTTTCAGCAGGCAGTGGAGTACAAACAGCAGGAGGTTGCTGCAAGGCTGCTTCTGAAGTAATGGCAGGAGCTGCTGGCTGCGTTCACATAAGCTACCCTGTGTACTTACTTTTCCAGGGTGATCACATCTTGGTGCCCACGGTACTGCCGAGCCAGTCGTAAAGCAAGATCATTTGCTTCAGACCTGCATTATAACAGACACAGCAGCAAACCAGTGAAGGAGCACTTCCAATTAAAAGGGTATTCCGACAGAAAACAAGGCATGGGACTCATGGATACAACAAATCAACACAGCAGACTCTGTTACTCTACAGATTACAATGCTAAGGTTGAAACTATAAGTGCCATATTAAGGGGGCAAAGATAAAATAGCCCTTTGTATAAACAGCAAACAAAGAGATGCTTTCTTTCCCTCCCCCAGTTTGCCTGTAGATATTTACCTCCCCTTGGTACAAAGGAGGCCAATTTGCAGCTGAGAACACAGTGCAGCCACTAATCCTCAAAAAGCAATGCCCCATCTCCCACACTCCACAACTCCTTTCTCCCCTGTACTTGCACCATCACAAATCTGCACCCTGGAAGAAGACTCAAGCTTCCAGCCTGATCTGTCACAGCCTCTCTGCTCACAGGTTGTCTGTTTTGGACATGTAAGTAATCACAGACTATCAAACTGCCTAAAGAAGACTAACTTGTTTCCAAGGTTATATGTTACAGATGGCATTCATCAGTCTGTACATAACATTCACCAATTTGCAGAATTAATTTCCTCTTCTTGCTTTTTTCCCCCCACTTTTTTTGCATAGCATTCAGCAGGCCAGTTTCATGTTTTGGCTCTCTTGCTTTGAGCCATCACTCTAAATATGATGGCTGCAAATAGGAAGTAAGTTTTGATCAGTGCTGGATATATTTTTGTTGCATGTTACTAAGTCCTATTTAATAAGATTTAGATCAAGCTGTCCTGAGTGTCTGTCTCAAACAGGAACAAAATAGTCATAAAGAACAGTCATATAAAAAAACACAAATCAGACCTACCCAGAGTTAACAAAATAGCAAACAGAGAGTTTCTCAGGAAGGGTGGCTGTGAGTCGCTGCGCATACTGAACGAGGTTGTCATGCAGGAAGCGGGAGTTTGTATTGAGCAGTTCCATCTGTTTTGTTGCAGCCTTTATCACATATGGATGGCTGTGGCCCACTAAAGAAGAAAATTATTAGTTATTACTAGCAAACAGTCAATTACTGAACGACACAAGGATGTTCAGAGAAGCACTGTGAACATCACCACTTGGCAGAAATGTGTCCTGATCACTAGTGGAAATTAAGGAATAGAAGCAGTCCCACAAGTCAAACTGCTTACCATGTGCAACGTTGTTGATGCAGTCTAAGTATTTTTCTCCTTTCTCATCAAACATATATTGGCCCTGAGCACGGACTATCTTCAGAGGGTCCTTGGCATAGAAAACTTTACAGGAAGGCCTAAAACATAATAAACATAACACTACTTTAATTTTTCTCATTTTTTTCTCCCTCCCTTGAGTGTTGAGGAGGTTGACTTTTTGCAGCTCTGGAGACAGTTGCCTCCTTCTGCAAAAAAAGCTTGTGAGTCATGCAGGTGGTGGTCAAGCAGGGGCTCTTGCTCACAGTGAAAACCCATGCACTTCCTCAGGCACAGTGGGAACAGAAGCTGGTCTTTAATAAGGGTGTTTTCAAAGCTTGACTCTGCCTGCAATTGATTTCACAGGAGAACAGTGTCTGCACGTTGTTCAGATCCTTATATGTCCTGCTGTGTTCCTAGGCTGTAGCTCTGCTTGTTTACATGCCTTACAGGCATCTATGGCCAAATAATTCTCTGGGACTAAAGTAAGCTGTTAAGCACTGTTTTATACTATAGCCAAAAAATCATTACGCAATGGATGACTGTAGCATATAGAGGTCACAGTCAAGAACAAAACACTAATGCCTTGCAGGCTTTATTTTCAGAGGTGCTGAGCAGGTTGTAAAACCCTCACACTCTCACCCTGTCTGCTTTGGATAAAAATGTTTAAAAGAGACATTTTATAAGCATCTAAATCACACTGACTTCCAGCAAAACTCAAGCTCCTTATAAAATTAACCAAAGTACTCTTTAAACACTCTTTTTTCTTGCTCCCCCCCTCCCCTTGGAGAATGTGCCAGCTATGTAATTATGTTGAATGGTATTACTGAGCAGAAGGAAAGTCTTCTGAACATTTAGCAGTGTTTATATGAGCTTAGATAAGCACAGTTATTTCCAGGTAAGTCTGAGAGTTATGGTTGGGTATACTGAGGTTATGAACTTGTAAATGTGACTCCTGGATAGTGAAGTAGTTTGCTTTCTTACTCACAGCTTCTAGCCCTCTTCATGGATCTTTTCTGACATATTCAGCTATTTCTCTGTTATACTTTGAAAGCAATGCCCATCATCATTGGCCATTTCTTGACTACATTCTTTTTTTCCTCTAACCTGTCAGTTCATTCTGTGAAAGTTTTTCTTTGTTTGCCCACCACTGCTCAATCCTACAATCCTTGCACAGGCAGGACTCCCTTAATATTGAGCTGGCCCCTAAAAAGTAGTTGATTTTCTCTCTTTATGAGGCCATGACTTTAGGGAATCTTTTGTGAGTTATGAATCTTTAGTAAGCTTTCTCTATACGCTACGCATTTAAGATGCGATCAGCAAAATAGATCTGTTTTTCCATCGTGGACTTATTTTTCATTTGGCAACATTTACTGAAGAAATTATTAAAGCTGCACATTCTGTAGGAACTAACATAGCCATACAGAGGGATCAGATACGTGCACAGCCAGGACTATTGCTCAGGTCACAACCTCTGGCAGCCCTCCCGCATGTCCCTCAGTTAAACTCAGCTTAAGGAACACCAACAGGTTCACTCAGCGGACACGGCTGTTTTGCAGGTGCATGCACCAAAATACCCCAACCCTCTGCAGCCTCATTTTAGACATACACCTGGGTACCACATTCTGGCCGCTTGCTTTGATCTGCTGGAAAAGTGAATGATGCGTTTGATGGGCAGTGTTCTAATGACGGCATCCCTCCGCCCGCCTAGGGAATTCCAGGTGGCCCCGAGAACTGGCAATCCAGCGGGATGACAGCTCCTGTGTGTGTCCATGTCCCCCTACCCGCTGGGTCTCGCCGCGGGGCCGGAGGGGCTGCCCAGCGCTGGCAGCCCC
>VXBC01005000.1:1013077-1047802 GCA_013399945.1 Ploceus nigricollis | reverse complement strand
GGGGGGACTCGTGTTTCCTGTTGAGCTGAGGCGGGCCAGCCACGGGTGAGGCCTGTGCCTTGGAGTTTTGTTGGTTTTTTGTTTTTCCCTAGGGGTGCAGACCAGCACAAATTCGCGAAACAACCGACTTGGTGCGTGGGGGCGGGTGCTCAGCTCCCACGCGCGATCCTGCCATTCCTGCCAGTCGTCGGTCATCCTGGTGGCCACAATGCCACTGCCACAAACATTTGGGAGGGGGGTGAGGAGCACAAAGCGGATAATTTAATCAAAATCAGGGTCATTATTCAATGTCCCTCTCTGCTGCCTCTTATGTCCCAAAATCTGCTTGTAAGCGTAGGCTGAGATATTACCTGTATACGTCCATCAAAGCCAGTATCATTATTTCCGCATTTCTTATAAAGTGAGGCAAAGTAGTAAGATCTATGGTTTGCCAGGTTTTGTACATGTATGTAGAAAAGAGCCGGGGTGCTCAAATTCATTGGTTCACTCTTAGGTCCAGGCAATATCTAAATATACCTAGTCCTTGATCACTTTGTAACCACAGAATCAAAAAGAAGTGACTTGCTCGAATGTGGCATTTTTTCATAGTTACACTTGATAACCGTCTCGCTGGACATCAAAGCCCACAAGAAAAAGAGAGGAGAATAAGACGGGGGAAGGAGGACAGAATTCCCATCAAGAGGCATCACATTTCAAAACAGCGAAGCTGCTGGCGGAGCACGTCGGATTTACCTTCTCCCTGCCAAGCACGCACCGTCTCCTCTGGAGGCTGCATGAGCAGACAGCACGAACACTCGCCCACGGCCCTGCTACCCCATCTGTAGCTCATCTATGCCACCTGCAGCACTATGTTTGGAAGAGTTTTCAGAGAGCATATGTAAAGCCACATAATTTCCTGTGCTGATGATACTTCCTTTTTCTTGATCAGTATCCAGCAAGTCATCCTAAATTCTGCATATTGAAGAAACACACTTCCTGATTTTTACTTTTTTTTTTTAATATCTTTGCCAGCAAGCCACCTTTCTGCTTCTCTAGACAGCACTTCTTTCCATCCAGTCATTTACTTGAGCTTCCTCAGTGTTAAATTTCAAGCTTTGACATTCTATACTCCTGCTCCATTGGAAACCTTGCCTCACCAGCCAACAGTAGCAGAAGTCATAGCAGCTCCACCTCTATATCCCAGCAGAGACAGCTGCTGCCTGCCTTCAGTGCCTTGTCCAGGCAGAAAGACTTAAAAAGACATGAAGGAATTGCCAAAACTATCAGCTAGAGCAGGATTGTACAGGCAATGATGAAATTCAGTGATGGGTCCTCAAGAAGAGAGCAGGCATTTAGATCTGCTAACATCCAAACAGAGCCAAGGCTAGAGTGTGTCAGGAATGCTCTCTGAAATGCTTTTCCTTTTTGCCTGCATCTCTGAAAACTGGGCAATGACATTTAGCATAGGGTAGATGCAGTTCAAGTTGTACTACACCTTACATACTGACTTAGCAGCAATCCCTGTGTACCAGCAATGTACAGAAGGGCTGGGGCCAGGCAGCATCCAAGTCTGAGTCCCAAGGCACTTCAGGAGAGATGGTTTTCCCACACCGGGCTGGTGCCTGCCCTCTGTCGGTGTCGAGCACAGCCTTGTCCCTTCCTCCAGGGCTGCTGCCGATGCCAACACTAGAAAATCTCAGCTGTTTATGCTGATGTGCCTTGTCTTGCTCATGCAGAAACCCTGGGCCACAAACAGATTTAAGGTATCTGCAAAATATTGTGCTGCTACTTCTTCAGAAGCACGCACTGACAGCCTTGTATCAGGGCTTTTGTTTCAGGTTCAGCAAAAGCAAGTTTGCTCACAGCTAGCTTAGTAACTGCTTGAAGGAACAGCAAACTTCACCAGGAAAGCTTGAAGTGGCAGGTGAAGTAGAAGGGGGAGATTGTTTCTCTGTTCCTTTAAAGCCATAGAAAGGGTCTTAATAATCAAGGAAATATCCCTCCCTCTTGGCTCATAATTCCTTTACACTCTTTTGATACTATGAGCAGGAGCAAGCCTGCCAAGTCTCATGTGTGGAGTCTCTCCCAAGATTAGCAGAGACCCAGACCCAGACCCAGGCCTTTGCAGCACCACTTGCTCTCATAATGCTATGCAGTAAGTACTGGCAGCTATCTCTGCATGATATATAGTAGGATTAAAATAGTTTCTTTTTTATTTTTTTCTTTTCCAAAATACTTGTGTTTTAGTAAAAAAACAAAAATGCAAACCAAATCATGCTGTTTACTCCATCCTGCTCTGTTTGCTTTACGAACATTTTAATTTTCTTTCTTCGACGCTTGTTTATGGGCTTTGTCCTGGCATGGTACCAGAAACCAGCAGCCTGGCTTCCTGTATGAAGGATGAAAAGGAGAAAATATTTCTAACAGTTACCCAAAGTGCCCAAGTAAAGTGCCTCTGCCTACCTATGTAACTGTGAAGGAGTTCCTCTGAAAAACAATATATTGCTGGTGCATCCTGAGAAGTAAACCCACTGCAGATGGATTTGCTGTGGAAATTGATCTGCACTGAAGATCTGTTTCAGTACAGAAATTTAAAGATGGACAAACCATAGCTATCTGCACCTTCTCAGGGACAGGCAGCTGCTTGGCATTTGCTCTGGAAGGGGAATGGACTTGCCTGTGACCGGTCCGGCAGGGCCCCAAGTCAGTTAAGCACAGGGTGTGTTGGCAACATTTGTTTTTATCAGCTTTATCTCAACCAGAATCAATTACCCCATGACTTTAATATATCAAATAGAAAGATCCTAAAAGCTGGCAAAAAGTTACCAGGTACTTGTTAGCTCCAGGAGGGAGCAGCCAAAGGTGGTGTCAGAAAGACCTCGTGACAGCTCCACTTAGGTGTGGGCAGTTTGGAAACTCAGTCAAGCTGTAACCTGCACATAAAAAAACAATCAGGATATTTATTAGCTATTGAACATTCTGTCTTGGTGTAAGCACGTGGAAAAAAAACCCTGCATCCTGGTTATGTGACAGGAGCCATGTCCACCTTTGATCTGGGAGATAAATAAAGCAGCTTGAGTACAACTATACTAGCAGACAGAGATCTCTCTGAAGAGGTTTGTGTACAGTATTTTCTGAACTCTACTGGTCATATATATATATATATACACACACACATTTATTTATGTTCAAGTAGACACATGACGACATTAATATAGATACATATATATATATGTACACAAATATATAGGATATGTATATATGCAGCAAACCAATGTATTTTTTTAATACATCTAGGAGATGGGAAAGTAGAATTCCCTCCATCTGGAAATTTACAGAAGCCAACAGAAGACAAATTAGTAACCCTGGGAAGACAGAAAGATTGCCTGCAGCAACATGACTTAAATGTTTTGGCATTCCCTTGTTGTCTTTTAGTATTTATTTGGGTGCAGTTGTTACTACTTGCTGGAACATGAAATGCTTTGTCAGCTCCTTTGTTTGTTCTTTTTTTTAAAAACATTTGTGTGTTATTATAGTGGAACCACAAGGTGAAGCTGTGTGAGAAGAGGACATAAAAAGCCACTTCTGTTGCATTATTTTTTATTTGGGTCAGGATTAGCAGGTTTAGTAGGTCCACAAGGCAGAGCTGAATAATAGCCTTTAAGTATTTCATTAAAGCTCCATTAAAAAAAAAAGAGGCAGAACTGGCAGGCATTTCATATGCAGTCCTGTATGTGCTTCACAAAATTATGAAAGAGGCATGTGAATAGGAGGAAAGTCATGTCCCATGGGTGCAGTAGGATGTGAAGGCTGTAGCATATTGGTTACCTGAGGTTTGGCTCTAAAGCATCTAAAGGGAGCATAGAAGTGAAGAATAACAGGGATGCTGTCAAAGCACTGAATGGGAAACCCACGGGGTGTTGGCTCTGGAAGCAGCTCAGAACACACATTTGTGCTTTGGCAGGACATCTAGAACTGCATTTCTCTACGAAAGCAGAAGAAAGGAAAAAAAATGGAAGCAAGAAAAGGGCACGAGTGGCCACAGCTGAAGCAAGGACATCACCTGGGTCAGGCCTGCCCAGCTGGGGTGACAGCAGCACCTGCAGCCCTCGGGGCCGCGCGCTCAGCCTGGCTGAGCACAGCACGTTAAGCTGGAAGTACCTCACCCTGGAAAGGGAGCAAAGATATTTTTAGTCCCTTCAAGAGTCTAAAACAGAGCTAGATAAGATTAATGGGCATTTATGGGGATTAGCAAGAGGTAATAGGAGAGGCCAAACCTTTCCACCTGCAATTCCCTCCACCTGCAGTGACTGCATTTTTGAGGTGATGGAAAGGGAAACAATGTGGAGTGTTCTGTTTGTCTGAAATACTTTGGGATTTAGAAAATCCAAACATGTAAATAATGTGTTCAAGAAATTACAGCTGCTCCTCAGTGGTTTTTTGCTTTTTAAATATTTTGTTCAGGGAGACTCCTGCAAATGTATGTCTTCTTAAACCAGGGTGCTTAAAAATATACCATTTTGTAATAATTATTATGTTCCATTATTTCTGAACAAGCTGGATCTGTGAAAAAGAGACCCTCGCATTTTCTAGCCTGCACTGTTACTTGTGACACTGTCTGTGCACATCTTTATTTCTCAGCAGTTCAGGTTTATTTTTCACCTTCAGAACTACAGAAAAGGGAGACTGGTGATCTTCAGCTTTATTTCTTTAGATCCCAGGGTGCCTCTGAACTTGCCCAAGCAATAGTTTCAACTTCTGGTAAATACACAGATCCTTGCAACCTTCCCAGAACAAGGAAAGGCTCCAAGCTCTGCAGCAAAGCTTCTTCCTTACATAATTTGTGGATGCCCACAGCCTGTGCTGCCTGTTTAGAAAAGATAATGAAGAGACACTGCTTTGAAGGGGAAAGACACATTAAGAACACGAAGAGGAAGGTGAGTTTTCTTACTGCACACGTGGCAGAGGCTCTGATTTTTGTGTGAATGTCTGACACAACTTGGTCTAGACTTCAAACTTCAAGCTGGCACAAAGCAGCACACGTTTTTCCAATCCAGACAGACTAGAACAGTTTTTTGCATCAACATTAAGAACTTTATAGCTATTCAAAATCAGCACCAATGGTTGGATTAATATTTTAATAATTACACACTTTTTACATTATGAAAATAAATCATAAATAGTGTAAAAATAATTCTGAAGATCAACTTCTCACAAGCAAGAAACAAAACCTGAAGTACAAAACTGAAAGAAAACAAAACAATATTCAACTGAAAAACAAGGAGAAATTTTAATAATAAAAACAAAAGCATGCTGTTTGATCGGGTTCAATTAAGTCCAGACCAGTGGCCACAAGAAAGTGGTAAATAATAACAAATTAAAATGGGTGATTAAAACCTTGCAATTCTTTACACTACTCATCAAAAGAGGTCTTGTGGCATATTTACAGTGCTAAGACACTCGAAATATTTCTAGTATTGATAATATGATGCTGACCCACGTATTTTTCCCCCCAAACACTGAAATCCTTGCCCAATTACTTTTCTTTGTATTTTTATCTCTTCTACTTCATTTATGAGACCATTTGCAATACAAAAATAACGGCACATATAGATGAACTTAAAAAAGTAAAAAATACAAATAAAAATATATAATATTTTCCAAAGGAAAAAGTCAGATACATACATCTTAGAAACATTTTTAAAGTTGTGTGATATTTTCCCAAACATGTACAATAATATAAGAATATCCACATATATGTTAACAATATGTAAAACATTCTTCCACCAACCCAACTCTCCATAATACTTCAGGGAAGTGTGCAAGTACCAATGGGATCTGGGAAATTCATACAATTTCTTTTTAAAATAGAAACAAGTAAAACACTAACGGTCCCAGGTTAAGTTAAGGCCCCCTGCTTTCAAAGAAAATTCAATTTCCAAGCAGCATTGATAATTGGATGCATTTAAAAACAAAATGAAACAAAAACAACACTCCAAATTCCTTTTAAAATACAAACTCCACTTGTTCTGTAGAGTATCTTTTTCAGAAATGATGGTGGCAGGCACTTGTTTCTAACTGCATTTAATGAATCCAACCACCACGTAAAATACTTTAATAACAGAGGGTGCAAGAAAACCTTCATTTGTACATTACAGCAACATTGACATCAATAAAAACAAATGGCAGAAAAGAAAAAAAAATCAGTGTTAGTTTTAATTCCAGTCACTGAAATAGAATTTTTGCAATGACTACAAATTAGACTTTCTTTTGACCACTATCTTTGCAGATGTCTTTTGTGTCAGTCTTTAGTGTGAAAATTTAGGAATCTCATTAGGTAAAATGCAGAGATTTTAAAATGTACGATGGTCAAGTAGCAGAGATCAGGAAATTTGAAGGAAAGGGTCAACTTCTGCAGGCCTTGAACCTCTTCATCACTTTCAATAAATAGGCTGACAATATCTCTGCAGTTCTTACTGAAGTAGTCCTGACTTAGGCCCACTGCTGAAGGTGGTAATATTCCCCTTGTTATAAAGCAGAACACCTGGGTCCTTCCTCCTGTGTGTCTCAAAGAGCTTTGCAAGGAGAGGGCGCGTCTCTGTCCCCTGTCCTTGCTGGGGGTGGGAAGGCACAGCCAGGGGAGGAGCCTTGCATGGCTGAGCCAGGTTTGCGATCCCAGTTCTGGGGCGGTCGGTGGAACAACTCCCTCCACACGCCTTGGGGCTCCAGGATCCCAGCCACGTATCCTGGCACAGCCCCCAGCCTTGCAAGCACCACCCTCCCACGAGGACCAAAGGCCTGCTGATCTCATTTGGGGTTGCTTTGTCTCTCTTGTGGCATAACCGAGTAACTGGTGGTCACACGCGCCCCGTCCATGGGTGTGATGCTCAGGGGGGCCAAAGCTAACTTTCCACACCGTACATCAACCTTAAGAATTATTCCTTTTCCAACTCTATACTTTACATATGTCCAGATATATGGATTTGATCGTTCTGAAACTCATTCATACTACTTACACCATAGACTAAAAGAATATACAAACAGCTGGATGAAGAGTATCATTCTGCTTTGCTACACTATCAGAATATGACATCACAACCAGCAATAAATAAAAATATAAATCAAAAATACATTGTATCATTGTTCTGTGATTTAACATCTCATGCTTTACCTCAGGAAAAAATAAAAAATTTTCCAAAGCATCCTGAAAGAAAGCTTTCCCATAGTTAGTCTATGAATATGAAGACAAGGACCATTAAGTCAGATATTTTCCATACAGTGCTTAAAAGATTTGTGGCCTCTGAAGCAGGACTTCTGCACAATGTGGTTTTAATGCACTGGAGTAACAGATAATTACAAAACTTCATATGAAACAAATACTGAAAACTCTCAAAGAAACAAGGATTAATCATACCTGAAAAAGTCAGGGATATAGAAACTGTGTAGACTAATACCACTACACATTTCTACAACTGAAAAGACTGGTAGAGGAACTACTGTTCCTGTCACAAACTAAACAAAACAAATCATATCTATCTGGAGGAATGCCACTAAAAGATACAACAACACACTGGCAGTTCAAACTGTAGCTTTGCCATCAAAAGGAAAAAGATATACTAGCACCAGAAATAGTTGCTTCTTGAACAAAACAAACATGTTGCAAGTCTTCACAGGGTGCTTTTCTTGATGAAATATTAAACCAAATTCTTTATTTTTTTCTTGTACTGACCATGCAACTTTTCTAGATATGTTTAAGTTTCATTTCAATTCAATCTGAGATGCAAGTATTAATGCCAAATCTATGTATGTGGTTTAACCTTTCAAATTAAATTGTTTATCTACTGCTCACTCATTGTTATTTAAAAGGAATGAACATTTCATGATATTGAACAACACAAAGGCTAAAAAAGCCAAGTAAGGTTATTTGAAAAAAAAAAAGTATTCCTACTTGCTGGAAATTTAATAAAGAACTTAATTTACAAGACAGAAAATAAAGCAAATGAAGGTGCTTAAATGTTTCTTCAGTAGGGTCTCAGTGTCAGGGAGTTAAAGGAGAATTGAGTTTTGACTAACATTTAACAGTAGCATCTATAATTACTTCCTGAATGACAAAACCATGGACCAAAGCTCTGCTAGCTTTATTGGTGCATATAGAAATGGATGCTAGGAGGGCAGTTAAAAAATATAAGTACACAAATTAAAAAAAAGAAAAAGAAAGTGCTAATTATTTATCAGCATTATTTATCTTGTTGCTATTTCTTAAATGAGTTATGTTTGTGGACAGTCTCAATATGGAGTTGCTAAATCATCAAGCCAGATAATAAACATCCTACTTGATTTTGCATCTAAATACTCTGAAGGACCTTTAAAAAATATTTCATCTTACCCTAAGGCCCTCCTGAAAGGCCCTCAGTCGTGTTATTGCTGTAACACTCTGGTAACGTTTTATATTCTGTCTGTGCCTCCTGAAGGTTTCCACTGTTGTAATCATCACTATTCTACCAGGTTGATACTTGCATCTCTGAAAATTCAGGGAAAGCAAAACATATTTCCTTATATCTGTGAACACTTGTTTATTTCTTACTATTGATAAGAGGGAATTGAGCAGTAAAAATACATATGTATTCAGTGTATAGTGTGAGATTTTTGTTTTTATTAGTAAGATAATACTAATTGGAGGCTACTAAATTGACTTTTTGCTTTAAAAATCTGGGTTTTCCTCAATGAAAAGCTGGGTTTGACTCCAATATACCAAAATGATGATAAAGATTCATCAAAGAGAAATATTCCATTATAGTGGCATTTCCATTGATCTGAGATCATGAAGCAATACAAAAAGTGTGACCCCATCTTCACATGATTTAGAAATGATGGAGCAAGGAAAAGTGTGCGTTCCAAGAAGGGCATAAGGTGCCCTCATATGAATGGAGACAAGCTGTCTTCTTCAACTTTAGTTTTGGTCTACATAGGAAAGACAACTCGGAAAAAAAAAAAAAAACTAAAAATGGGATGATCCTGCTATATACATTAGGAACAGAAGTGATATAAAAAGAATTTCCATCTGCCAAATATGGCACCACTTCTCATAAATTATACTCTCAAACTAACTTCAGTGCACCATATGAAGACTCAAAATTGTAAAAAATACCTTGTGGCAAAACTACAAATGTGCACAAATGACGTATTTCTAGCAATAAAAAAAAGTGGACAAGGAAATGTTTCTCTAGAAAGCCATCTGAACAGAAAGGGAGAAAAATCAACACATTTAACAGTGGAGTGTGGTGACAAGTGTGCAGTGATAATCACACAGAATTGTTTCTCTCCAATGTTTTTTGAGCAATAACGTCCACTAAAATCGCTGTAACAACATAAAAGGAGCAAGATGAATACATCATTCTGTGAAACACAAAAATAAACTCTTTCTTTTCTAGACTTAAAGGCTTCAAAGACTCTGAAATAAAAACTGTTAATACTGAAACGATGAATATGTGACTTGAAAGTATTTTCTTCAATGCCGTCATCACAAATGTTGAACAGATTACTGAAATGCATTCTTTATGGCAACAGAAACAGGAAAAGGAAACAAAACCAACCCATTGCTTCCAAATTCCCATAGAGAAGTTCAGCTAGTTATGTGTAATTTAAAGTGAATAACCTGAAAACCACACCATGATACATACATCCCTGGTCAGTTCCATTGTTCTGTCCTCCATTCTCTGGAGGATGATCTGATCCATCCCCACCTCAAGAGTGCTTTCTCCTCCAGCAGTCCCAAAATACAATATGCAGAGTGTGTATACTCTGTCCGTCCTCGAGCGAGGTTGAGAAGCATCTGGTCTCAGGCGGTGTCTGCCATCAAATGATCCCTGCAGCACCTCCGTAACCTTTTCAAACAACCCACAGAGAAGTCTGGTTTCTTCTTCAAACTTCTGTCCCTCTTGATTAAGGACTCGACAGGGCCTATCGTGAATGACTTCACGACTGTGAGCAGTGCAAGGCAAACCGATGCTGATCAACAGGCGGGACCCTCTCTGATCAAAGGGGCCAAGTATCCCGCAAGAATGGAAGCCATCCACCTGCAGCTGGAATGCTATTCCCCAAAAATTCAAGGCCTCTTTCTATGCTCCTCTGGTTTATCTCTTTTTAGCAATGAGCCATGGTGTGACTCCCTTGAGATGACAAAAGGAAATGACTCAGAAGCTGGAATCAAAGGTCACCGTCAACAGCCACTCATGATCACACAGCAAGCAGGTTTGGCACACAAACTCATGCTTTTAGTTCATACGAGCAGATGCGGTGTCATGAATCAGTGACGTGTTTAAGATGGACATGGAAGCCAAGTCAGTAAACTCCAACAGCAGCTGGTGCAGTACATTTCATAGCATTTTGCTCTTATTTGGTCACAATTTCTTGTAAACTAGTTCATGGCACTCATTGTCCATGCAGATCCACAAGCCAAAATATAAGAATTTATAGAAATATTAATTTCTATTATTGATCATTGTTTTGAGATCTCTCCCATTAGAGAGACAATCTTTGCAGGTTTATCCTGCAGTTATTGTATCATCTAACTGCAGATGTAGGTGAAAAAAAGATGTATGTATGGACTATCGCAAACAAGTAGAAGCAGCTACATGTAAACATATCTCAGACTTGTAAAATCAAACTTTCAGTTCTCAACTATAAATAAAAAAAGTGGAGCACTATATACACAACTTCATGCTTGTAAGGTTAGATTCATCACTGCAGAGACAAAAAGAGATACAGATTAATCAAATTAGTAAGATATTTCAGACATCTGTTACAAATACATAGATAAGGCAGAGTTGCAAATATGGATAGTTATTTCCTCAGCACCAACTATTCTTCAGAGATAAATGCACTCGGGATTTCACTTATGCTTCATGTTTTCTGATATATTATATGCCAGTATCCCTCCAACTATATTATTCTGAATGCTATGTTTTTAAATCCAGCACTGTCTAGGTTAAATCTTTACTAAAATAATGTCGCAGTTAATATTGCCATAAAACACAAAACCCAGGAGGATTTATTGAAGAATAGAAAAGAAAGGCAAAGAAAAGGTCAGGATACACTGTCCTTCTCAGTATCCCAGAAAGCCAATACAATAATAGATCGACAGAAATATTTGACAAAAACGCCACATCCGTGAGCTTTTATAATGAATAGGAAGCACTGATCATCTGCAGAAACCAAAGGATGTGTGAAGCCTTCATGTGAAAAAAGAAAAGTCTTGGACTTTTCATGAAACTAATGCCAGCTATTTCTACAGTACTGCCTCAATGAATTATTCTACACAAATTACAACGTATCACATGAACTACTGTCATGGAGAGGTGTGATCTTGCATTGCTGGATATGTCTGTCTAGGAGGCTCTGAAGAGTATCTTGATACAATATGATTGTGACAGGCATTTCTGTGTTCTAAGGACATACTGCTCCTGAAAAGAAAAAGCTCTGCCCATCCTACCTTTTGCCAACAGCCAGGCATTGGTAATCCATCAGGACCCTGTTTCGAGGGGAGTAAAATGATGGGGAAAAAAAAAAAAAAAAGAGCATAAGTGAGTTTGACAGGATAGATATTTCATCAACATGTGTTAGAACAGCTGAAGCAGCTTTGACTTTCTATCTAAAAAGCAGCTACCAGTTAACTTATTTCCTCTTATTCTCAAAGTGAAGGAAAAGCCAAAGGCAGGAAGGTTTACACTGTAAATGCATACATGCACTTCTCTGCCATAAAGACTTGTTTTTTTTCTAGATCATTAGAACTTCTTTATCAGTTTTTTATTGCTACTAGAGGTCAGGTTACATGTTATTTTAAATACAATCTGTTTTATTTACAATAATCTGTATCTGAAATGAGAAAAAAAATACTATCACTTTTATCTGGAGAGTATTACGTTTTATGGGCCCCTTGTTCAAAGGTCACCCTGTGATAAGACAGCAAGACTCAAATGGGAATAGGATCTTTTCACTTTCAATGTCAGTTTTTGAATGAAGCAGCAAAATCTTAAGGCCATACCTTGAGTGCCACAGTGGAAGAAAACATCAGCAGTGGGAGCAGGGCAGTATGGCACCAGATTTCAGTGCTTGAACAGTATGGCCATCTAATTTCTTCTCGTGTTAGTGAGAGTCACTCCTTTTCTTTTCTGTTGCTACTCTACCTTCATGTATCTCCATGCATCCAGTAAGATCAGGGCCAGCTTTTGACCAGAGTCATACTGGTTTTCATGGATCTAATTCCCATTTACATGGCTGCCCAGGGTTTATTCAGGGAGTTATATGCTCAGAGTTAGGAGCACATACAATGTAACTAGACTATGCATAAGCAGAAAAAAGTCAGGCCTTTAGATTTCTTAGAATTTAGAATACCAATACTTAATGTTAACCTACATGTGAAGATAATGGTTAATACGGATTTTTGAATATACTTGCATGTGGTCTGATGTGAATGACTTGCTGCCTAAACAAAAGACAGTGCTGCATGCTAAACAGCTTATTCTAACAATTATCTACAAACAGAATATTTTTGATCCATCAACAATTGTTAGTGAATCTTCAGATATAAATGATAATACAGAGACAGAGAAACATTTTTAAATTAGAAAAGCATGCTTGATTATCCCCAACAAAATATGAGATATGGTTACCATCAATTGGAAGCAAACAACATGGACTATGGAATAATCTTAATGCACTATGTATTTACAATTAAAAAGCAATTGACTTCAAATAGAAGTGCTATAGTCAAAACCTACTTAAATTTAACATTCATCTCAGAGAACCGTGCTTAACCATCAAACAATATCAGAACATGCAGATCGAATTTCACCGTGAACAATTAAAAAGAAAATCCTCCTCGTATCTTTAGGAAATGTGTATGTACTATTCATTTGGGGTTTTCTTTCTTAAAGGGAAAAGAGTTCCAACTTACTTTACCACTAAATAAAAATCATTGTTGCCAGATTGGTACAAGGGAGAGGGTCAAGAAGTAGCATTTTAGTATAGGTGGGAACTTGAATTCATGCTAGCATAGGGTGGGGAGTGTTGTGTGTGTTCCAGGAGGGTAAGTTCCAGGGGTAAGACCATTAAATTGAGGACATTAAATAACAAAGACAGTGAGGGTTTGGGCTGCAGACCGTTATATTCTTACAAACATCAGGTAAGCTTTTTATTTCCAGATGTGTTTGAATACTCTGATGAACAGGCCAGACACCACAAACATTACTTGTGGATGGTCTGAAAGCCAAGCTCCAGCTTGGCTTAGTGGAAATCTTGATTTTTAGAAACAGTATTTACATCCTTCTGTTTGTGACTCTCATTTTGGCCAAATTGTGAAAACATGCCCCTAAGATGGCACGGATTTGGAAGGAAGACCAGGGTGCAGAGTAGCTACGGGACAGGCCAGGGTGTGGAACTGAGCCAGTGCAGACAGAAGTCATCAGACTTGATTAGAGGTGAACATTGTGCTGGATTTCTGCAACTTGGGTTCAGGGTGAGTGAGGCAATGGGTATTTTGCGAGGAAAGTAACAAACCAATGATTCTCAGGGAAAATGTAGGAAGGACACAAACTTGTAAATTACCAGGTGATGTGGGTGCAAATTGCTGAGAGTTAGGCTTAAGGTGTCAAAAACGTGTGTTCTTTCATGGTGGTTATGATCACTTGAAGCAGCTGGTTTGTTCATGCACATGCACGTGTTACGTGAAAAATGTAAAGTCAGCTCAGAAAAACATTACTTTACATTGAGAATGGCTGACTACAAACAAAGGAACTGCATGCAGGGTTGGTAGGAAAGAGAAATACTGTACCAATTGGCAAGGGGCATCCAGCCCATCCAGGCCAGGCTGGCCTGGCTCCCCTTTTTCCCCCTTAATTCCACGGAATCCCTGTTTGTAAAGATTAACTTGCAATGTTACTGTCAAGGAAATGCCTTCAGTATTGACTTAAATGGAGTGAACAAAAAACAACAGAGAGGCAAGAGGAACAAGCTGACTGCTTATGATTTAAAGCTGTGGGGCACTGATTCTGGCACATTCCAAATTTGGTTCCTTTTCAATGTATTTTGCAGAAAAAATGGAAAAAACTCCCAAAAAACCCACTATCAAATCCTCACAAACTTAGCCCAAAGGTCTTAAGTCTGATGCTCTAACCCCAATTAGGAGGTTTACAAACAAAGTCTGCTCTGGAATTTGCACTTGATATGAAGCTGCATTAACAAAGGGCAACAGGTTACACAGTAGCTGGTGCTTGTTCCTCTCCCCTCATTTCTTATTCCATCAGTTTACAGCAGGATGACTGATCTTCCAATACACAAGCGAGACGTACCAATGGGCAAGGTGCATCTAATCCAGGAGCACCCTGTTCTCCTTTCTCCCCTTTAGGCCCTTTTTTGCCTTTCTTTCCCTTTTCCCCCTGTGGATACAATGGTTTGGATAAAACAAGTTTCATTCTTTTGAAAAAAAAATAAAGAAAGATTGGGTTTAAAGTTTGGGTTTTTTCTTTTTAAGCCAATGGAGAGCTGAAAGGACACTTACCACTGTGTTCTGGTTTGGATGGTGCATTATGTGGAAAAATAAATTATATGATCACAAGCAAGAACTGCAATCAGTCTCTATTAGTTTGTGTTGGTATTTCATATCAGTATTATGAATGTTTTGAAACCTAGAACAGAGCTTGAAATCACTGATTTCTTGAGACAGAGGCAAATCTGCAAATCCCCCCAATCAGCAGTCCAAAATAAGAGGTCTCCTATTTTGGTAAGTGATAGCACTGAAGGGTGCTACAAGTTCACTATGCTGAACTTGTCAGCTTCCCAGAGGATTTGCCACTAGTCAGAAGTAACTTTGGGAGAGAGAATCCATCAGCAGTCTTTTGATAAAAGACCTGTGGCACAGATGCTTCACAGGGATGACTGACTCAATTCCATCAGCTTCCAGGGTGTCACATCAAGGGTGAACCTAGCCAGGAGCATCCTTTACTAACTGACCCTCTGCACTCTGGTAAGAGTTTGGAACAAATCCTGTTCTCTGTGGTGTCCATAGAAACCCATGGACATCACTGAGGGTGCACTGCTGTCACTCAAAATACGACACAATCATTTCAAACCCTGTTACAGGAATCAAAACACTCAAACTGCTTGATGGAGAGGTGCTATGACACTTCCAAAAATTTCATATTGTCTTGGCATCATAAAGTAATCAGAAGTGATAATTAGATAATTTATTTAAGCATTTCAACATTCAAATATTCTGTCTGCTGCAGGCAATGTTCCATCAATTTATTTTACCAAAATTCAGTCCTTTGATTTCACACTGAGTTTCCTTTTTAAATGCGAAACTTCCAATGCTTTCATTCTCATGGAAATTAGTTGATTCCCCTCAAGAAAGCTACCTGCAAAGATGACCTCACCTTCAAGCAGTATAAGAGGTTTAGAGAGTTCATTTTATAATTGATTTCACACCAGTTGATCACAATGGTAAATGAGTTTCAGGTTGCTCTCAATTTCACAAAAATCAAAAAGGGATCACTTAAAAAAAATAACAAATTGGACTAGGATTGTAAAAAAATGGGATAGGAAGGATGAGTAAATCAGGATATCACAAAGAAATGGTCATAGGAAAATTAGTATAACATCGGAGAACCAGCAAGTGAGGTTGTGGCTATTGGGAGGATTTAATTCGTGAGGAAAAGGGTAAAAAAGACAGAGGAATTGTAAGGAATGAGGGTAGAAGGAGAAGGAAGGAATGCCCCTTTGGAAAGACAGACAGATTTTGGTGATGCATATTAAACAGACATTAACTTGTTCCACACCAGTACAGAAAGGCTTAATCCATTAACAATAGAGAAAAATAATTTTTTTACTTAAAAAAGTTTATATAAATAGTATTTTAAAAAGGAAGGAAAGCACATTAGTCATTTAATGTAACAGAATACTTGACACATTCAAACAAAATGTTCCATGAACAAAACATACTGCATCCATGTCATGATAGAAGCAAAGTTACTTGTCTATCTTTTCTGTGTGCCAAAAGGTCACAGGATAATATTTGGAAAAAGAGCAATTCAAACATTACCAGATTATATCAAAGATAAGATCCTTATCAAGTGATAAGATTGTGATGTAAAAAAATCATCACAAGACAAAAACCATAAATTGGCTACATTTCCATCTTAAACCTACAAAGGTGACAATGTAGCAGAGCTCATTGCTCCGTGCTATTTGTGCTCAGTGTAGCACCAGTATATTTGGAATAAGTGTATGCAAGCACAAAGCATGGACATACTCCAAAAAGGATTCTGAAAATGAACAGTACAGTTTGGTTTCTGACTCTTTTTTAAAATTTTTCAGATTTTTTCTTTCTTTAACTTCTCGTTTTACAAGCCAGCAGGTAACTATTTTCAACTTCCAGTTTTGCAGGCAGATCTATGATCTTACTCAAAC
Organism: Ploceus nigricollis; assembly: GCA_013399945.1. Classification (NCBI taxonomy): domain Eukaryota; kingdom Metazoa; phylum Chordata; class Aves; order Passeriformes; family Ploceidae; genus Ploceus; species Ploceus nigricollis. Next base: position 1,031,359 of record VXBC01005000.1, on the reverse strand, counting down.
CAATGCAGCAGTCACCTGTGTAGAAAAGAGTCTGAATTTCCTGGGTACTTTACTACTTTTTCCACAGACTGAGTTCTTTCTTTTTAATCTTTTATCTTTACTCCTTATCCTGAGCTATAAAACCCTATAGGAGTTATGGGGATTCTACATGTGATGAGGATTAAAAAAAAATTCCTTTCTGTCCTTCCTCAATGCCTAGAGAAATAAAAACTTCTGCAACACTATTATGGTTGGAACAATCTACAATGCTCACGTGCACAGATTTCCATCAATGCAGAGTGTAGGGGAAAAGGATAATGCCTTTTCATCCACTGTTCAGACACACCATACTCCTCTGTCAAAATCCATAACAACAGTCACAACTGGGACCGGGGGCCACTTCCCTCCCTTCCCCACAACACAATCTAACTTTTGTCAGAGCTTATTCGTTTCTGAAAGGAATTTTTTTTTTTATTCATACAATTTAAAAATACAAACTTTTTTTGTGATGAGTCCTCCTGGACTGTAATTTTATATGAGTAATTACAGCTAGAACACTTTAAAAATATTTTTACAGCCATGTTAAGAAGACATAATGCAAACACTGACCTGCTTTCACTGTAGTAGAAATACTAATGGGCTAAAATATAGATCAGAAGTCTAGACCTCATCTCAAACTTAAGAAGTAAAGATTTATTCCCTGCATGTCTATGAAAAAAGTGTCACTGGTTCTCTTTAGAATGTTCATAATGATATATATTTTTGCAGTGCAATTTAAGTTTATTAACTAGAAACTCACTAATCACAATTTGTGTGATGTCAGACCAATAGCCAATACTATAGAAATATTTAAAAACCAAGAAATCATAAGCTAAATGGTCAGCTTGTTTATCTGTTACAAAAATGGTTTATCTGTTGAAATGGGTGCTGTTACACCAATTTGGTCATAGATAATTAGTAATTTACATAAGGAAAACCACCAGAACACAGAAGACTTATAATGAGAACTTGGATTAATTGCACTACTTTGTATCTTTTGAAAGTCAGCTTTCTATTTGGAAAATAAACTATTGATGCAGCTGAAGTAATTTTGGTGAAATAAGTTTGCTTGCATGATATAAATATTCCCTAATTTATGGGAAAAATGTGTTTAAACTGTGCAATGGAAGTGTCTTCCTCAGAGGTCTCAGCAATATCTTCCCTCACTTTTCACTGGGAAAGGCCTTCCTTTGCCTCCTAGTTTTCTTTAAATACTCTGGGAAATTTTAAGGCAGGTATTCAGTCTCCATATCTGCCCTACAGACTTCCTGCCAATCCTCTTTCTGAATGTCCACACAACAGTATGTATTTTGAAACACATATCAGACTTGCTAACTACTTTATTCCATGCATTCTCCCCAGGAAACAGGGCTTGCCTTTTCATGAATTTTAGGGGGATGGAGGACCAGAGTTCCTAGGAGATGTTTCCTGCAGCCCAAGAGAACAAGCAGCCTAAATCACAACTGAATTCCAAAAAGGGTGTATCCATGCCACACACCATTCCCACATAAAATTCCCTCACTCCCTTGCAACTGGAAGTCCCATGTTTGACTTATCTAGTCAGTCCCTGGCAATCACAGTCTAATATCCACAAGCAGCACTCTGGAACATTAAAACATTTTTACATCCTGAATGCTGAATTTCATCTGTTCCATTTTCACATTATATTTGTATAAGCAAAAGTTTTACCGGCTTCCCATCTTTTCTTCCAGAAATCTTCCGGAGCTCTGGTGGCTGAAATTTGTCTGCCTATCTGTTGTAGCTGTACGTGGAAACACAGACTCAAAGTCTGGCTGAAAGGGAATTCTGGAGGTTGCCTAAGATTCCCATCGTGAGCAGGATGACTCCTGACCCTAGGTCAGCTCAGACCAGACCAGGTTCTGTAGTGCTCCTTGGGCAGGGGTTCAGCCCCCTCTCTGGACTAACTGTCCCAGTGCTGCCCCGTCCTCCTTGTGAACAGTTGCTCTGAACCTCTCAGGAGCACCTTGTGGTCCTGCATTTCCCCATTTGCCATTACCCAGAAGAGTTTTGCTCTATCATCTTTTTATCTCCCCTTTCGAGTAGTTTGTCCATCCCACTGTCAGACTAAGCCAGTCCACCTCCTCTAGCCTCTGCTACTGGTTGTGTTTGCCCCAGAGCCCTGCCAGATTGGTAACTTTCTTACTCTCCAATTTTTTCTTGAATTGTGAGGCTCAAAAGACTATCTGCAGTATTCAAGCAACCTCACTGGAACTGATTAGAGAGGCATAATTATTTATTTTTATCTTCTGGACACAACTCTTTGAATGTATCCCAGGGTGAGAACACACTGTTAAGCTCATTCAATTTGGCACTTGCTGTAACTCCCATTTAGCACAAAGAGCATTTTGACCATCACCCCTCTGAGCTGGCAGTTATCAGTTACACCTTTTGACTGACAGCTGCTGTCAAGGAGAAAAGCTGTTCACTGGTGGCAGACAGACCTGTACTCTGAGAGCAAGGGCTCACCATTCATTGTGATTACTCTGCCAGGTCAAACACTGCCTTTATAATATTCATATATATTCAACATATGAATATATATTCATATTCAATATGGAGCACCTGCTTAAACAACTATTGTTCTGCAAAATCAGTACCCTACCAGTGATCTCTGAGCTCAAAAGAAAGAGCAATATACCAAGGGACAAAAGGGAAGGATGAATTTCATAATACCCTTTTCAGTGCATTCTTGGGAAGTTTTTTGCCTAACCAGATTAAGATATGGAGATGAACTCTAACACGCATGGTGACTTTTTAGCCCTGCTTCTTGTTTAGGACACCATAATGAGAAATTAATCCAGTCTAACCCTGCATATGTCAGCTTGACAAAAACATTGGTCTGAGCTAGAAAAATCATCTGCTGCATGTATGCACTTTTACGTTAAGTGGCTTGGTGTGAGTTCTAATTCAGCAATTTTAGCAGCTGGGCTTTGTGTTGGATAGAAATGGAGGAGATTTGCTCATGAAGTTTCTCTACACACACATTAAGTCCTGCATTGCTTTTTACTAAACAGATTTCCAAGTCACTGTGTCTGGACACTGAAAATGAAGTCAGGCTGTTTCAGTTCACTGTCTAGTTGATTTACCAGGATGGTAGAATATATGATTCAATTTAAATCCACAAGTATCACAAAGTCCTTAACTGCAAATAAAACATTACCAAAAATAAAAATTCAAACAGTTCTTGTCTTAGACACTTGGTGTGGAACAGGTAGCATGTACACGCATGCTACACCAGGATCAACTACTAGTGTGCAAATACTGCCAGGGAACTGAGCTGGGCTCTTCAGGATAAAATCACTACCACAGCAACTAATGTCTGCATTAAATATTTCAGGACTTTCAACAAGTGCAGGATGGATTGGGGAAAATGATCCTGAAAAAAAAAGGCTGTGCTTTTGGACATGTTGGTATTTCTAGTCCTGTACGCACATTTTTGTGGCTTTCCATGATTTTGCTCTAGTGCGTATCTGTGACTTGCCTTTTGGCACACAGTAAAAACAAAGGTAAGTTTTAATGGGACAATTTATAGCGTAAAGACAGCAGAACTGATTAGCTAAGGAATCAAACAACAGTTATGAACACTGTGGTCACCTTTTCTCCCTTTTCTCCTATATCACCCTTTTCTCCTCGAGGACCAGGGAAACCCTATAAAAACAAAGTGGACAAAGATAGGTTGACTTTTACTAACATGCAGATTAAGTTTTCAAATACTCCTGGAAAACCTAAAAAGATGATTCCACTACATGTTCTGTACACATATTATGTGTGGACACATGCATGGACACAAGAAAGTCACAGATGTTGGTAGAGACATTTTGGCAGCTACAGAAAGAAATCATACCACTCAAACTAGCAACCATCCATGCTACATAGCATATGTGCATTCTTAAAAAGACTCCTCCAAGTTAGGGATTTCAGTGTAGGACTACAGGAAAGGACTTTCAGTAAGTCTTTTTAGCATGCCAAGGAAAGCGCCTATGTTTCGAAACATATCGCTTACAGGCTACGGAATGATTCTCTTTAATTAGAATAAATTTATTTAACTAAGTGCTAAGTGACCCCTTGTTCTTCTACAAATGAGTCATCTGAATATTTTCTTAGCAAGCATTTTTTCAGCCTACTGACATCCAAAGGACCAAGTACTTGTATTGCTAAGCATTACTATCTGGTGGTGTCTGTCGATAAGGGCTGTACATTGCACAATCTTTGTCCTCTTTACCACAGAGAAAGAGCAAACGCAGCACTCAGCACACTCTGCAGGTCCTGCACGCACGCTAAAGGGCAGCAAAGGTGTTGTGCTCCATAAGGGATTTCTTGGCAGACTCTTACCGACCCCTGAGAGTGCCCTGGTCACATACACTACTTACATCAAGGCCAGGCTCGCCGTCTTTGCCCTGCCAAAGAACCACAGGAACTGCATTAGCTTCCCTCAGACAAGGACGCTGCTGCCCCTGTTTAACATTTCCAGGAACTGATAACCTGGCTGCAAAATTTGGCTTGACTGTATAATTTTGTTTGCAGGCAAATTCCAGGAGCAAGCTAAACATAAAAAAACAGCTAAAAACCTATAAAATTTTATTTTTAGTTTGCAGGAATGGGAAACAGAAATAGGATTTTTAAAAAAAAATTAGCTCACAAAGGTGACTCTCACATAAAAAAAGCGTGGCAAGCTAATTTAACACTCCATGGAGCCTGAAAACTGTCTCCAGCCACTGACTCCTGATCCAATTAAATGGATCCAATTAAACCACAAGTCTGTATTCCAGCTTAAATTAATTAATCAAACAGATTAGACTGGAGAGGGTATGGAAACACTAGAAGTCTCCTGGAAAGGCTGGTTGTGCCTGGCCAAGCACATTTACATGACTTTCCTTGCGTCAAAGTACAGAACAGACTTGTGTATATGTACACACCCATCCCAGTCATTAGCAGTGTAAACAGGGAAAGTCAACTGATTTTATTGGGGATATCGTTGTCAGGCCAAAGGAAGTTCTCCCTCATATTTTAGAAATGGATAACATAATTAAAATTATTGATTTAAAACAAATAGTTTCACCTATGAGTGAGCAACAATGAAATTTTCACGTAACTTCTGAGTACATGGCACAGAAATGAAAACAAAATGGGTCTCTGAAGCAACAAACAAAACAAAAACGTAATGGCAAAGAAACCTTGCAGTATGGAAATCCAAGCAGCAAACTGACATTAAGAAATTCACAGCTTTCCACAGTTCCTCCTGAACTCCTGGCACTCTCACATGGTCCTCAGGCAGCTGATGGCCAAAGGCTGCTGAACCAGGAGCACCTGCATTGTGCATCTCCTCTCTCTTGCTGGTTCATGTCAGGTCTGGTTTTTTATATGCATGGGTAGAAACCCAAGAGTGTGATACAGAACACTGACCTTGCACTGTCAGGGTTTATTATCAATCTCTGCCTTTTCCAACTGATTCTACTGCTAGGTGAAAATCAGCCATAAGGCACACAAAGTTTAATCAGGGAGGGATGAAAAGTGCAGTGTGTACAAACTCTGTGCAACTTACAGGCAAGCCGTATGGTCCTCTGGGTCCAGGGTCACCTACAGTTCCCTTCTCACCCTAAGAAAAGATTACAGAACAAGCAAACAAAAACATTGGCTATCTTAGAAATTATCTCTACCAAGTACTTTAGGTTAAAGTTTATGCATTCCTAAGTATTTTGAGTGAAAAATATCCAAGCTCATTTATTTTTATTAAATGTTTAAAGGAGAAAGAGAAGGTGTGTATTACCATTCTTTCTAGGAAGAATGACTTTCTAGGCATATGATATCACATTCATTTCTAAATACGTTTAGTAACTGAAAATATGTTTCAACTGAACATGCACTAGCGTCAAGTTTAAGTTTTTGGCAGCTTAATGCTGCTCTCAGTAAAAATACAAAGTTGTAATGAAAACTGAGGATATACAGCATCAAGCTGTATATACACACAGCAGCTGAGATGCAACACAGTGACAGGCAAAAATAATGTGTCAGTCAAAGCTTGATTTAAGTAGGCAATGCTATTAAGAGTGACATTGTGAAGATTATCCTATGCACTGTGCTGTGTTGCTAAATCCTCTATTGGATTCTAGATAAGTGATGTAAATACTCTGGTTTATTAAAATCAAAACAACTGTAAAAATATGCAAGACAAACAAGTACAGAGATTACTCCAGAAGTCTGATCTCATTCTGCACAAAAATCCATGGAAAAATTTCCAGAGGGGTGCTGCCAAAGTAATTTTGCAAGCTTAATACAGGGTAAACTTTTCCAAACAGAATGGAATTTCAAGGCGATGAATTTCAGGCTGACAGTAATAATCACCTTTGCTCTCTAATTGTTCTTTACCAAGATTGATATGAAGTTAAGCTTCCCAAGCTAGCCAGGACTAGCCCATGTAACTGCAAGCACAGGTCCCTGTGAGCTTGGTAGGGAGTCAGGGCTGGGAAGAAGGTGTGGAAAGCAGTCTTGTTTCAGACTGTTCTTTCTTCTGCATTAAATACATCAGAAAAGCATTTCTCTCTGGAGAGAACTAAATGGCTCGAAGTGTTGATGAAATAAAAGAAAAAAATCCTGACCACCTCTAGTTTTCAAAGCTCCTACTCTGCATTTGTGATGCAGGGTGACTTGGATCCCTTCGCTACCCCCTTTGCTGAACACACCCTAACACAGGGCTTCCTGCAAGGCTCTTGGTGTGCACGGGTGCTGTGTTTCATCCTAGCATTTGCTGCACTTAGACTCATGAGAGAATTCTCTATACAACACCCTCTGGTGTGTTGTTATTTACTACTTACTATTAATTCATTAATGATTCTATCATTAAAAGCACAAGACAGAGATGTAGATGTGTACCTAATTAATAGTGGTGATCATTGGCACGGCCAAGTACTTGGCACAGCTCTGAAAATGGGCTGCTATGTCTAAATTTCATTGACTGAATTATACAAAAAGGCAGGCACCAGAACAAATGGGACCTTAACCCGTGGTTGAATAATTCCAGCAATAAGGAGTTTGTTGGTGTAACTGACATTTGATCTGTTTTAAATACTTAATATTTTTACTTAGATGGGCACTTGCTTTAGTCCAGAGGTAATGAGATGTGCAATGTCAGGTCCTTCTGGATTCTGTTACTAACTTCTGAGTAATTTCTGAGCAGCATTTAGGCTGGATGCCCTGGCAGGACAAAAGGAGGTTCAGCTGATTTTAAAAACAATAAATCCCTTGCAGCTTTAAAGCCTTCTGCTAAGAAGAAACTAATGCACTGACCTATGTAGGTAAGAGCTAAAAAACTCTTTGATCAGTACTTGAAATATGTCAAGATCAGTTAAGCATCTTTTTTTTCTTTAATCTTCAACAGCAAGATGACTGTACAAAGTCCTCTCAAGATAGGCTTATAACATTGCTAAACATACGGTAGACATAAAAATACTGAATGTATCAGTCTAGGAAATAATCACATCTGTTATGTAAGAATATATTTTGAGAACTGTATCTCAGAATTTTTTGCCTCCAATACAAAGCACACGCTGAAACATGTTTGGAATATCAGATGAGGTCCTGAATGTTCATGGATTATATGAGATTAATGGACTGTCATGAGCATACTGCCCTCAACCATCACAATTTCCTTCAGGGTAGCAGATATTGGCAAACTTCAAGATTTTGTTTTAAATTTTTTTTGTGAGACAATCCATCAGTGTCCAAAGAATAAAAACCATAACCTATGTTTTTGCCTCCCATTTCACTTCAGTCTCCTGAATCATGGACAAATAATAGTTACAATTTGAATAAATAAAGCTGAATAATCTGTGTCTCCATTAGGACAGATAGGGAGATTTCATAACATTGTCATGGTGAGAAATATTTTAACTAAATTAAAGAGAATGCACTTTAGCTACTGCTACTAACTGTGTGTAATGATGACAGTGATGCACAGGCTACACATCTGAAAGCCAAAATCAAGCTCAAAACCAGGTCCTTGTCATCAATGAAAAACAATAAAAAAAGAAAATTATTTCCAGCTCTGAAATTCCTTTAGCTGGTCTAGAAGCTGGATATATATTATGCCTGTCATCACAGGCTTCAGGCTTACATGTCCCCTTTCATCAGCAGCAGCTGAAGATGACTGTTTTCCAGTGTTCTCTTTCACTCAAGACAGTATGTAAGCAAAAATAATAAGTACACAGTCAGATTCAGAGGCCTATTATGACCTACTCCTCCATTTAATAAAGATGGTCTCAGTAAAATCTCTCTAAGCACCTGGCAAAATGTAATTCCAATAGCTGAAAATTAGTAAGAACTAATAGACACCATCGTCATAAATTATATTAATTCACATTATTAATTACTCTTTCAAAAGGCATAAACCCACATTATAGTGTCATGATTTTCTTATTCTACCTTGTCACCGTCTAAATAGACTTTGCATAAAGATGATCTGACGTTTTCTATTTTAATAGTTAACTGAAAGTCAACAGCCCACCCTAATTTGCACAACAGTCTGCTCTACCTCAAAGTAGTAATTCAGCATCACCTCAAATGCAGCCTCTGCAACAATAAATTCATGGTTATTCTGTTAAACAGCCCTAATGCCCTCCTAGATTTATACTGGCCCAAGGTTTTTCTTATCAATACAGAAAAAATGGAGCCCTATCCAGCGACAGTGAACACTGGCCCTATGCACTGTTTTTAACTGAAAAGTAAAGCCTGAAATCTGCAGACAAGAATGTTTCCCTCATGCTTTCACCTAAACAAGTTCAACAGTTGCAAATGCAAGTTGTAAAACAGCATTAAAAATACATGATTTGTTATTTAAATAATGAGACATGTATCAACACTGTGCACCTATTACATAACTATGCTACAAACAACTTCTCCTCCCAAACGGTATTGAATAATTAAATGAACAATTACAGCAACAATCCTGCTGGTTGCCTGCTTGGGAAAAAACCTTCCATCTGTCTTATGAACTTCCTCCCATTCATTTAGCTCCACAGAAAATGGTGGGTGTGTCGGAATTTTCTGCACACCTCGGTCTCTATTTTTGTGAAGTTCTCCTTCTGTGCTCATGCAATTACTGATTTACATCACAGCAATTCCTATCCCTTTTGTAGCTACTGCTTTTCAACAGCTACAGTAGGGCTCATTCCAGATCCTGCTGTATGACTTCTTATGACCTTGAATACCCTCACCAGAAAAAAACATTAGTAGCTGTCTTCCACAGATGAAAATAATAGTTTATATTATATTTCCTTGTCAAAGACATTTCAACTGGTAGTACACATGCATATCCTTCAATATAAAAGGTTGTAATCCAAGAATAAAATGTATGGTATTTTTATAAACTTCTACATGCATATCTCATCTAAATTTTTTACTTAAGATTAGAGGATGTTCAACATATCTGGCAGAAGATATGTTTTGTCCTAATTGAAGGAAAAAAAAAAGAATTGAATCAGTAATCCCCTAGAAAAACAAAAAATACTCAAGTCCTTCAGGCACTTAACTAGCCTGAGTTGGAACTGCAGCCTACTGTACAATTTAATTTGGACTGTGCTGCATGTCTTGTATTTATCTCTCAGTACACAGCTCTGTAAAAAAGAATCTTACCTTTCTCAGATGAAGCTAACTGGACCTCTGCCATGTGGCTGTGTCCTTTTTACAGCTAGTCTGAAGTCGTTTTAGCACAGTTGTTTTGTTATAGTGAGGAAGCCAAAGAGACAAAGTTCTGGACTGGTAACTCCTCTGAGGTTTTAAGATATCATCTTCTGGCTTGTTGTAAAAGTTGATGGTTGTATTGTTAAAGGTGACAGGCTTATAGTTAAAGATTAGAGTTCCCATCCTATTTCCACTGGAGAAAATTTACTGTGAATATTTCAAAATTAAATAGCAGGACTCCTATCTTCTAAGCTTAAAAAAAAAAAGTTTAAATTTTACAGAGGCTGGTGATATTTCTCCTGGATAAAAACATTTAAGTGAATAGAGGAGAGAAATACTCCTTTTTTTTGCCATTGCATTCTTATATAATCAGCTCACACTATCTTCTTTTGTACCAGCTTGCTCTCTCAATTCGCACAACATAATGAATCCAATGAAAATCATGTTCTGTTTGCGGCACTGTGAACTAGAAAGTCCAGTCAATTTCTTACTGATTAGTCATTTCAAAATACCAGCTTCCCTGGAGTTAATGAGCTACAATGTCAACCTCAAACAGATAAATGTGTGTTAGTAAAACACATATACAATTCTGGGCTGCTTCTCTGCAGGTGAGATACTGTTCTGTTCTGTAACATCTAGGCACGGTATGAGTCTCCATATGACATTTTTCCACTGTGACAGTCACTTTGTAGGGAGAAGCACATGGAACATATACTTACTCTCTCTCCTTTGGGACCTGCAGGGCCATGGGGACCAACTGGGCCATCTATGCCCTACAAAAAGGAACAAAGAGGGTAAGAGAGAGGACTTGTTCTTACAACTCTTTAGTATTAATAGCTGTCTTGTACACAAGAACTAACATGGAATCAGTCTTCACTGGTTGAAAATTTGGATTTCATTGTGATGCAACCTATTTGGCTTCCAAAACTCCACCTGCTCCACTCTACTCCTGTTACAAGGCAGAGTGTCTTTCTTCTATTTGGTGTTCACTACATCCATGGAAACAATCAGATTTACAAAGATCTTAAACTGATTGGAAGAAAACGGAAGGGTCAAAAAAAGATATTTAATTATTGTTTTATTTTTACAATTGATTATTCTTTAAATTGAAATGTCCACCTGTAAGATGGTCTTACCCATTGCAGGGATCAATGAGAATCTTACTTCCAAGATATAACTCTTTCACTGCATAGATTTCTTTATCATTCAAGAAAGCAAGAGATTTAACATCTCTGATGTGTAATGTAACAACGTGTGTAGGTGAACCCCAGCACATCTGCATCTCCTTCACTGATTCCATATTAGCACTGAACAGCTATGTTCTCCTGTAAGCTAAATCCCTAACCTTACTCAGGAAAACTAGCAACCCAACCAAGGCAGTTGTCCAACCAAAAATCAAAACTAAGCTGCCTTTTTAAGGTTCAGAGCTCCTTCTACAGAGAATTACATTCTCTTTCCCACACATATTGCCCTAGGAACCTGCCTGAAGCCCCCTCTTATGCAGCAGGGAAAATGTCTGCAGCATTTGGCCTTCCTTCCTGTGTGCAGTGAGTGAGCTTGGCTGGCAGGGCCCTGGGAAGCACACGGACTCAGTCACGAAGGGGGACACAGAAAGACAAGGGACTCACCTGGGCTCCTGGCTTTCCGTCTAAGCCAGATGCTCCCTGTGTGGTTAGGTGGAAGCATGGATGATGGGCACGACACGAATGACAAGAACGTGAGATTAGTAAGTGGTGCTGATGAATAAACACAATTCAAACATACAGTACACGCTGTGACAGGGTTCTGGAGTGGGTATCACATTACTACAGCATGTTAGTTTAAAATTCACACGAAACATCAAGAGCCTGATTCTGTTCTCACTTCAGTGTAACATCACTGACCCACCCCGCCCTCACATCAAGTATATTAGAGCAGAATATTGTCAGGCTATAGGAGCGCTACAAACACCAGATGTTAGGGTGTTTTTGAGCCTGAACACACAAATATTTACTTTGTCATTTACTCGCATGCTTTCTGATTTGTAAATAGCGACAATACTGAATAGTATACACAAAGGAAGAAAAATGTGTGTTAACTGCGATAGGAAATATTTAAGTGCAAGAATACTGCATTATGCAGCCAACCAAATCTGGATCCTGACCACAATGGGCTCATTCATTTCCAAGAGCCCGGGAGACAATCACGTTTCCTGTTTTCCCGCTGTACTCCCAGCTCAGAGCACAGGCACGGGCTGCGGGGAGCGATGCGCCTCAGCATCCTCGGGGCCGGGGGGACCCCTCGTGGACTCCGTGCGAATAACAGAGCAGCGGCCGGGGACGCGCGGCACAGGGGACAACCCTAGTCGGGACACCGGGAATAATCTGGGGAACACTTCCCTCCTAAAAAAGCTAACCAAACCAGCCCCCAAACAAACCCAACTAAAATCTCCAGTCAATCCAATAAAACGAGCCGTTTTTTGGAACGTCAAGCGCTCGGACTTTGCTCCCGAAAATGACATTTAGAAGTAGCAAGCAGGAGCAAGACAAGATCTGCATAAATTTGGAAAACCTAGTAGTGTATTTTGTTCTGGAGTTTCTTCTTCCTTGTAGCAATTTTCAGAGCATCTGCTCATGCCTCCAAAGCTCACTCTCTACAGATATGTAACTGTCAATGTGAAAATGAGTTTTATTTTTCTCAAAATAAATTAAAATTCTCAGTGACACTGACCTTGTCCATAGGCCCTGCACATAATTCTTGAAAATATTAATCAGAGAGGTTTGCGCTCCTTTGGGTCAACTAAGTCTTTTTTCTCCCTTTTAACAATGTCATCACTGGGAGCAATCCTCATACAATAACAACAGCAAAGAGGAAAAATGAACTCTTTTTCTGAGCAAAAATAAAGCCGCCTTTTCAGCATGCTTTCAAACACATAAAGTATTTTCTATTTTATCAACCTAAATTTTAAGAACTCTGATGTGCCCATATTTTTAAAGTTCTTCACTTGTAAGACAAAATTCATGCCAAACACTCAGAATGGGAATTTTCTAAAGAATGAGGCAAAAATAAGAATCCAGGGGGAAAAAAACCCAAAAAATGCAACTAAATTCCCTAACCCAGTTTTTAGCTTTCCTTAATTAGACCTCTCAATTTGAACTGCAGAAGTGCAATAAGAGGAAAAATAACTGAGGAGATGGGGGATAGGGAAGACTCCTTTTTTAATGGAAACACCATCCAACACTTGAATAACAGCATGACTAATGTAATGGGGGTGATGACATCCTTGTGACACTGAACACTCTCAACTGACACAGAACAACAACAACAACAAAAAAATACCCTTGACAGCACTGGGTTTTAGAGGACATTTCTTGGGATGATAGCACAGATTGGGGACAAAACAAAACAAGCCTGATGCTCTGCTCCAACGTGGTATATTCTGTGTATGCTATTGAGTAAATCACAGTTGTTCATGAGGAGTAGAAAGAGATGTTTGTGATTTGCACTGAAATTGAATAGTTGGGTTTTTTTACTTACTGGAAGACCAAGGGGCCCTCTGTCACCCTTTTGACCTGGTTCACCCTTCAATCCTTTAAGACCATTTAACCCTGGTTCACCCTAAACGTAAAAGTATAAATGCCAAATTTTTGGTGCTATAATGGGTGTTTAAGCTGGGATAGAAGAAGCCAGTCTCAGAAGCAGCTGCAAATTCCAGTTTGAAACAAATTCAACCTTCTCAGCTTACTGGCAATTTACATACTGGTTTAATAGTGGGCAAAAGTACTTGGGAGGTGTCTGCTCGAGATTAAAAATCTGTGTAAAAAGAACTACAAGAAACTTATGGGTACCAGATTTTAAAAATCTTTTCCTAATAATTATCACTATAGTTAGATGGTTTGAATTAAGCATGAGTTTCAGGGGGTTTTGGAAATTCTTCAAATCCCATAAACCACCCTATGCAGATAATTCAAACTGAAAGAAAATGTTAATAAAAGTAAGCCTCAAAACTGTAGGTTTCTAGAGTGGGATCTCCTGAAAACAACATTTGGAAGGAAGCAATGAGTTTACTTTTCCTTACAGTAAACTGGAATTTGCAGCAAAATCTTACATAAAGATATTTTAAACCTTTAAGCATACATAATAAACAGCAACAAGTTAAAAGAAACAGTACAGGTTACACAATGCCAAGCTATTTGGGAGGTCCACAGATTCTGTGTTCATACAGAGAAATTTTAACAATGTAAGAAATGGCACTCGTTGTGATTATTAAATTATGCATAGACTATTACACTAAACATCACTAAGATGATAATACTGAGCTCAGAGTTGCCAACAAATCATTCTCTCATAATGAAAAACTCCATCAGCAGGAGGGCTGCTCAGTCAAAGAGAGTACTGACCACACCTGCCTCTTTTGGGAAACAGAAATACATGGGTATTTCATCCAGGCTGCTCCCCATGGCCTCATTGCTAGATTTCCCTTTGATGTATTATGTTACCTTATATTATATTCATATTAAAAAAAATAAAATCTCAGTAGAACCCAGTCTGCTCCTTTAAGTAACTCCAGACATCATCTGCCTGCTTTGCACCCCAAGTAGCCATTTCTTCATTCTTATTCTATTTGACTTGATTTGACTTTCAGAGCAGTAGCACTGGAAATGCTGAAGTTTTGGAAACAGACCTGAGAAATCCCACAAAAGCCTCAGTCTCAGGCCAAAAGCCTGAGGTAAAGCAGGGCTGGTGCTAAAATGGAACATACTTGATTTCAAAAAATGATTTATGACTTAGGTTTCTTGAGCCAAGGTAATACAGTCTCATAAGGAGTCAAACCTGTGATTTTCTGTCTTGCACCTTTAAAAACCCAAAATAAACCTCCAAAACTAAACAAAAACACCCTTTCCTCCTCTTCCTTACTTTTTGAGAAAGATGTGATTAGGAAGCCATAGTGATTTAAATGATCATGCCTGACATCACCATTGGCCTTAATGAACATAGTGTCATGCTGAATTTTAGCTTACTGGTGAGTACTAAATTAAAGCACAAATTAAAATATTCCAACTCTGCCAAAATACACTTCCACTCTCCTGAGCTGTTCTGATGGGCTAAGAGAGAAAGATATTCCCTAAAGAATATCTATGCTACAGAAAATGTTCAAATTGTACTGCAGACCTGTCTGAGCATGAATCCAGTTTGGAAATCCAGTCACTTCACATCAGTTAGTGATGGTGAACCATCATACCATGTGAAGGAACTGGTCAGCAAAATACCTGTCACCTAACAAAGGCCATGGAGACTGGAAGAAGCAGGAGATACAAGAGAGCATAAATGAAGACGAGTTTATCTGACTTAATTTCCCAAGCCTGTAACATGCTTCTGTATTCCAAAGTAATTCCAAGTGCAATGGTAGCTTGCCCATAAACAGGAAGCCAAATAATTTAGTGCCACATTCCTAATATTCATACAAAAAATGGACTCAGCTGACACTGAGGAGAAATACTACTCAGAAACCATCACAGAAAATTTACAAAGCTTTTAAGCTGATAACATTAAAATCTGCTTTAAGGTTTAAAAATATCAGAAACATTTATTAAATGAGGTATGACAAAACATAGCTCCATGCATTCAAGTGCAAAGCATGACACTTTGCAGACATAAAGAGCTCGTCTATTCAGGACAGATATTAACTTACCTTTGGGCCAGGCAGTCCATGAGGTCCCTGAAAATAGAAGTAACATTTTTCATTATGAAAATACACCACAATTTTTTGGAGTTTTTGCTTCGTAGGGATACAAATTACCCCTCTATTTCTTTACCCTCAAAAGAAATGCAGCTGTCAATAAAGCAACAGTAAACCCCTGATTCTGAGGAGGAACCAGACCACTAGCATGTTAACAATAACAGGAATGTGCAATCTGTTTCTCCATCTCCTAAGAATTTTAAGACATGCTAAAAAGATTTCCAAATTAGGTCCCCTCTCCAATGGCCACATATTCTGATAGCACTTTTAGTAAGCAGGCAATAAAGTGGCAAGAGGGCATAGACCATTTCTAGCCCCTCTGTTCCTCCCAAGCTTACCATGGGGCCTGGAGGACCATGTGGCCCTGGTGGTCCGGGTGGTCCTATCATCTACAGATAAAAAAACAATGGTATTAAATCATGCAGAGCAAAGAACTCCCACAAAAATACCAGAAGTCAGGCTGACCTTTGTTGGCAAGCACTTACAAAAATAGCTATGCAACAGTGAACACTGACAGTGCATCTAGACGGGGCTTTAGGAATGGGAATTATTTTGATTTGAAAGACAGGGTACCCAAAGTGCAGATCTGCCTGTGCCATATGGCAGTGTGCCTGTCTCCAGATTCTTATTCCTAGGGTCTACGATACACTTTAAGACACTATGGGGAAAAAATAATAAATCCCTGTAAAACAAACAGTACTGAGAAGGGATACTTGAACTTTCAGTATTTTATGGTATGTGCTCTGTAGCTCTCTCCTGCACTACTTATTCTACAGACCTAGAAGGTGATGATGTGTTATTTTATTCCTCCTCAACACTGATGACTGGAAAAGATACTAAATTCAAGCTGGGCTTTGGCATCATTTCAAAATTGCCCTTTGTCCCTCCTTTTATTTCTTTTAGCCCACTTGTACCAAAAATTCTCTGAGGTCATTAAAATAGGTAATCGTGTTGCTCAGCATTTAGTGCGCGCATATTCTGCACTGGTTTTCCATGCTCCTAACAAGTCCAGGGAAAGAATTTCATGATGATATATCCAGCTTAAAATTCCCTCTCTTCCTGGATTTAATCCCAATGGGTTGCTGCCATAACCTGCAGAGTGGCAGCAGGGATGCTAATTCAGGTCTCCAGACTCATGCACTGCTGTAGCAGCTGTCAGGGGCGGCAAGAGCAGCAACAAGAAGCCCTTCGAACAGTAAGACAGATTCCACAACCTGTGAAATCTCCTGAAAACTGTAAGTCTTCCTTCAAATGAAAGTAAGCAGAACAGGATGAATGAATTAGTGAATTAATTTCTATCAAACTAATCTTCTTCTCATAGAAAGAAACTCAGAGATGAGGGGTGCCTCCTGAGTCCTGCGATGGCACAGGGCAGCCTCTTTGACTTTTCAGAGCTATGGCTTCTGTCACCAACCTCTGCTCTGAGAATGAAAGTCACCCACACCAGAAAGGTATTATGTAGGAGTTTGTTTGGGTTTTTTGGGTTTGCTTGGTTTTGTTTGTTTGTTTTTTAATGGCTTTACAATGCTTTGGAACAAAGAAATCAGGAGAATGTCTGGTCTCATATAACTAGCTTACTACCCTGGGTCACATATCTGAAGTCAGTCTAGTCTGGTTCTCACTGGACTGTCTGAGATTCCCAGAGTATAAGGTGTTGAGAGAGAGATTATGGTTTGTTTGGGTTTTTTCCTTTCTTCCCCATTTATCTTTTGATTCATTACAGAGCCAGAAGGCTTTGACTGAAGCGAGCAGGATTTGCTCACAGTCATAGAATAGAACAGAAATTATATCTATACAATTTCTTAAACTGTATTTAGCTCTATTACCAGAAGTCTGTTTATTCTCAGGAAAGATCAGTCATGAATATCAGGTATTGCTCAGAATCAGAAGCTGGACTCCTGCGTTCATTGCAATGCCACACTAAGACTTACTGAAGGACCTTGGGCACCAGGCAAACCAACGTCTCCTTTTTCGCCTTTCATGCCATTGGCTCCCTAAAAATCATTACAAAACAGCATTTGTATGCAGCTTTAATCTTCCTAGCAACCAATCTACAATTGATAATATTTATTGGCAAACAATTATAATTTAAAAAAAGAATAACACATCACACATATAAAGAAAATCCTTTAAAAAAATTCTGGCTGTACTCTAAAAATAATTTTTTACTAATATAAACATATGCTTTTATATTGATAGCTATCAATTGTGGCATGATATTTATGACAATTCCTTAAACTGGCACTCCATTCATGATATTGTACTATGGGTACAATTTTGAAATTGTTTCTATTTTTTCTGAGAAATTTAATGTGTATGTATATAAATCTATACATACATATATATACACACAAAATAGGAAGAATGCATTCCATAAATATTCATCCATTTTTTCTGTCTCCTCAATCTAAGTCACCTGAAATTTCCATTCAAAACCTAGCTCCTTTGTCCTTGCCCAAGTTGTCCTATATATTACGAGAGAGGTACAACTTTGGTCAGCCTGCCAACTAATCTCTTTCTTCTTGACACAGCATATTTTTTCACTGTAAGTGGAATAAAAAGTTCTGACAATCTTACACTTCCTCCTAGATTTGCTGTGAAACAATCTCAGAGTTTTCTCCACAGTGCTTTCTGTCCCATTTGCAATTTATCAGCACTGTTGGAAATTCCTGATAATGGAAGAGAGAAAAAAAGAAAATATTCTTTTGCTAAAATTAATTAATTAACTTTTCATACTCACTGGTAGGCCAGGCAGTCCGATTCCTCCCTTTTCTCCAGGCATTCCAGGATCACCTGTGTCCCCTTTTGAGCCCTTAGGACCCTAAAATATGTACTTATTCAGTAAGTCA